>BHFT01009143.1:0-45453 GCA_004320025.1 Laticauda laticaudata
GAACCAATCCCTTATCGTTCTTAGCAGCCAATGGGAATGCATTATTTGAAGCCGGTTATTTGCATACAGAACACCTTTGACTTCCAGATGTATGGATTTCAAATCCAATCAGCCTTAATCAGCATGGATAGTAATAAGGAGATTGTGGAAGCCATAATTTCAAATATATGAATTAAAATTGTCTATCTTAATTCAATTAAAGAATACAAAAATGATCAGGTCCACTAATTTCCACTAATTTCCACTAAAGAGGGGGAATATCTGAGAATCACGAGCTGGAACCAAGCATTTGTACAGTGATTCAATGGTGTAGTCACATCCTTAAATTTAGCCATAATAAAGGATATTGGTATAGAGTTTATTCTCAGATCTGACATTGTCTTTCAGTACCAGTTCTGAGAACTAAGTTACAGGATTTTCATTCAAAGATCTATCTTTGATACCTCAGCCCCAAACTGTCTTTATTTCAGCATCCTGATTGGAAGGAACAGAAATCTTTTCAGTTATTGCTATGGTTAACACACAAAGACACACGCACACACATACACACCTTGCATGGTTTTAAAAATGAAATATGAAAGTGATAAAAAAAGAATGTAAAATAACAAGAAGGAATATATTTGTTAGGAATATGGAAAATCTCAGTTTGGACTACAGTGCCCTGGATGTTCTAATCAATACATTCATAATTAAAATTAATTTAATTTTAATAAGCTTGTTCACCTTTTCAACTCTGGCTATTTATAGAAATTTACTTAAGTAGTTTTTCATCACTGCTAAACTCTAACTTAAGAGGTAGCTGCAGTGCAATATCCATTTGCAGTGCAATATCCATTTGTTGAATATACCCAGCACATAGAGAGACAATATAGATCTGTATTGATTAAAATTGCACAAATTTATATGATCACAAGCTCTATGCAGAACAGTGCTTACATATTCTTCTTACAAATAATTACAAACAGATATCATAAAAATGCCCATTGGGACAACTCCAAAAGATACATGTGTAGCCAACAAATAATTTATCTGTACAAAATATGTTTCCCTTGAATAATAGAACATGTTTTGGTAAGAGTAGAGAATAAAAATGCTAGAGGAGAAAGATGAGGAATTATGATTAAAAATGAGATACTCAAATATTGTGATCCCTTTTTCTGTGCCCATGAAGACTACTGACAAGCTCTGTTTTGGGGAAATTCCCAGCATTTTATAAGAAAGAGGAAATCCAAATATATGGAAGAATGTTCTCAAGGTTAAAATAAATAGAAAGAATGACTAACAAATAAAACAATGGGATAAAAGATAATAAAATGAAGTCTAGCATGCAGTTTCGTTAAACCCTAACTACAGCTGAAAGCCTAAGTTAACAGGCAAGTGGATTGAAACAAATGACATGTCAGAGATGCTTCCCAATCAAGCAGAATATCCTAAGATATGTGTACGTGCCACAAAGAGATGGGGGTATTTCACAAGATCTGTGTACTTTAACTATCAGACCTGTGAGCTGCCTACCCCAAGGGGGCAAAGGAAAACAAAACACACTGGTACTTAAATCAAAAGTAATATATGGCACAAGGAACACAGAAAACAGAAAGGTCCCAATCTTAAAAAGGAGAGGACAAGGCAAAGAAGAAGCAGGGGACCAAAATGGTAAAGAGGTATAAAATCACCCCAAAAAAATGTGGCAAGGCATTGGAAACAGGAGACAAATAAGAAGCAAGGTTACCAAGCTGGATCAGTTTAGCCTGCAACAGAGTCCCCAGGAGATTTGGGAAGAATAGTTTCCTAAGTACTTTTAATAATTTCTACTTCTTTTCTGAGCTTAGTTTGCATTAGCTTTCCCTACATGCAATTAAAACTTTAATAAAAATTGAGAAGGAGTGGGATTTTGCCAAAGTATTGATGGATTGGAAACAGTAGCGTGCTGGTAAATGGATAACTGCCTGTGTACCACACCAGTAGCTGCTGAACAGCTGATGGGCATGCTAGCCATTGCGGGTCAGCTCTGCTTTTTAGCAGCTCAGAAAATTTCAGAAAATTTAACAATAGGGTCTCTAGAACTGGTAGGAGCTAGTTCCAGTCTTCAAGTCAACAAAAACTGCACTGCCACATTTTAGCTACAAATGGATGATGAGGTCTCATCTCTTTTCAGGAGAAGAACAAATTAAAATGTGACTCCTCATTTGGCCTTACATGATGACAACTGATGAAGAAGAAAACCTAACCTCATCTCTTAAGCTTAGAATCCATCTGAGATTCCCATTCCCAGTGAGCTTCATTGAGATGAGGAGTCACTTACTCTCTACTGCCACATTAACTGTTTCCCCTCTCAGAAAACTATTCCAAAAGTTTTTATTAAGAAAAACTTCACTATTAGAGGAAAATGATTCATACTCATGCTCCGCACAATATTAAAATTCAAGATGCATTTCTATTTTGGCTGTGTCTGAACTTTTCTGAGAAATAATGTCATTTTAAACAGCATTATATTTTCAGCTTTTATTTATACCTACTTCTCTTACAGCAAGAGTTCAGAGGCATACCTTATGACCTAAGGAAATCATTTTCCTTTATCTCTGTGTTCACTGAGTTTAGTCACAGTTTCGCCTATACAGATTAAGGTATTTAAATTTGGAACTCCAATTCACAAAATGCCAGAATCATGATACAGAGTGAGACTTACTTCTGAGTAAGTATAAGTTATAATGTATAAGTTTGGTCTGCAAATTGTTTGTGTATGAATAATAGCACCATTTTATCCTCTGAAATATAAGTAATGCATGTTGTATTGTTAAATCAGTAAAACAATCTTACATTTAAGAATGGCAAAAACTGCCTTCTCATTGCTTCCCCTGTATATACCTTTTTGTCTGTGCTTTCAGCTGACAATGTATATGTTTATGATTTGATTAAAAAACTATCAGAGGGGTGTTTTTTTCAAAGGGTAATTAAGGGTTGGGCCATGAATCAGTCTGAAAAATCTTTCTGACTTTCTGAAAAATTAATGAAAACTTTCATTAAAATGGAAAGATACTATATTCCTACTTGATCCCTATTTCATAATGAAGTTATAAAGAATATAGTGGTTAGGAGAATGGGTTGTAAACATGGAAGACTTTTGTTGCAATTTCATCTGGCCTTAGGCACATTGCTTGAGCATTACTCTCACATTCTCAGGGGAGGGGAAACAGTTTTCCCTTGCCTTTAAAATGTATTTGTTTTGTTAAATGCCACAAGAAGGTTCTTGAATCATTCTGGACAGGTTACAGTACTCAGTATAGTTAATGCACATTTGATAGGGGCCCTAAGTGAAATAGCTGAAAATAAATTAATATCTTCTTTCTGTTTGTCTGAAATGAAAATGAGATTCTGGTTTTACATGGCACTATCTCTGGTAAACTATGCAATAGAATCCCTGTATATGCACAGAATCCTGTCCTATATTCTGTGTGGAATTTGATATGAATGAACCCAAATTTAATGTCACATATTTATTCCAGTTTGTTTCAATCTATCTCTGTATTACTTCTTTGCTACACAAAAAGGTATGAACAATCACCTTGTGTACATACCTTTCAATAAATAAAATTTCCACAATTTGCATTTTGTATTCTTTAATAGGAAAACTGCTTTCAAAAATAGGAAAAGGGCAAGCAGTGAAGTACAATTGTATATCAGCCATTCTTAAGTTCAGGAAGTTTCATTAAAATGAAAAGCATAGTGAGACAAGTGGCATATAAATTAGATAAATAAATGAATCCTTCTTACCTAGGATTCCATGAGCATTCAATTTAGATAGTTCAATGTAAAACTAGCTCTTTGAGACTGTTGAATGTTTTGGAGCTAAACATTCATCATACCATAATAATTCTAGAACTATCATTTTTTCCTCTTACTGCTCTAATTCAACAATTTGACAAAGATGATACTGAGAAGTTCCTGTCCGCCCTTCTAAAGCTTTTTTGTACAATGAAATGGAGAGGGTTGCTTATAGTCAAAGTCCAACTGCTCATTTTCCACCCCAATAAATGTGAAAGTTCTGTCACAAAATAGAGAGAATTATCTTTTCCTTCATAAAGTCAATCATAAAGAAATAAAGTCAATTGAGCAGAGTCAATCCAGAATTCTTCGGTCTCCAAAATAGCAATTTAGGAAGCATTAGACATATCTCTAAGCTAGCTCTAAATTCATGGAGATCCAAACCCAAATTTCTCTTCCAAGACTAGATCTTCCTGACATTAAAAACCCTTATATTTAAAATACTGAAACTAACTAAGAAACCAAAAGGGATTTGGGGACAATGAGTCATATTCCTGACATGGAAGGAGCTGTTTGAAATCAATCCAAATTGATTTTTTCTCTTTAATCATGATATGATAGATTATTTAAATTGACATAAAACCTCTTTCCCACCATTCTATTTTACTGGCAAGGCAGTGAATTTATAGGATCATTCCTATTGAGCTACAGTTTGATTTTGATCATATAGGCATCTGCTTCTGTATCATTGCAATTTTAGTATATGTGCTGCCGAAGTGAGCACAGGCATCTGCTTCTATTGGAGAAATTGTTTTTCAGATTTATGAGCAGAGAAGTGGGAGACAATAGGTCATCCACATTTCCCCAATGTAGGTTCTTTGACATTTTCTTAAAGATTGATCCCATTGCTTTTTCTATTTTTTTTTCTTGCTGCAAAAATGTATTGATCACCGAGGTAGATTTTTCATCCTGGACTCAATGCAATCCTAGGACCTCAAGAGATTAAAAAAAAAAATCATGTACCAAAAAAAATGGGCCCAAATTCTTCAGAATGGCCCTTTTCTACAGGAGGATGAAAATTAAGTGTTAAGCAATTTAAATAGGCTCAGCTCTAGATGTTTCCAAGCTGTGCTAGGAATACTAACCGTGAATAAATGTCTTTAATTAATTAGCTAATAAACAGTCAAGACTGCAAGATAACTGACTTCAAACTTTCCACTGTTTGTCAGCTATCACAGCATTGCACTATAAAGCAGGAACTGAATTCCCACGATGATTCTATGTTTTCCAGAAACATTTATAGAGCACTGTCCTTAAAATGAAGTCAGGGAGTGTTGATTCCTTTCAATTATTTTTAATTGTAAGTTCATATGGCAGAGTACCACTGACAAAGTGAAATTACAGGTTTCCTTAATGCCAGAAAATATTACCTTTCCCAGTGCAGTACAGGGAACACACTGAAGCATAACTATAAGTTTAACAGGTCTTGACATTCAACCTGAATTGTTCTTCTGGTTCTGCATTACATTGTTTAGTACCTGATAGCAAGAAAGTAACTGATAGAAATCTTGCTTAACAATTCTTATTATCCAGATGATAAAATCAGGAGAATTAAAGCTTTAAGAAACATAAAAACTGGAGCCCATGGCTTGTGTTCTAGAAACCTATTTGTACTTTGGTATTCAACAGAGATACAGATCTGAAATTAAAGCCAATGTTCCATTAGTATTGCTGTTTGCAGTTCAGTGCAACAGCCATTAATTTAATAGACTGCAAACTGAGACAAGTAACTACAAAGGCTAGGACATGCACCCTGGATGATTGAGATGAAGAATAGAAAGAGCAAAGAAAGTGAAAACTGCCCACAACATTAAAAAGATAGTTTTGAGTATGAAAAACTAGACAGGTAATATATACAAAGAGGAAGTACAGATGAAATTTTCTTCGAGTCAAAGAATCCTAATTTCAACTTGAAAGAAACATTATGGTTCACTGAATTAAATACTTTTAATTAAAATCAGTAGCTTTCTTGATTATTAGGGGTGACTATTCTGACAGGTGAAATGCAAATGGTCCCAGGCAGCAGAAGTTGAAAAATGGAGAGAAGTTGCAAAGTATTGGAAGATTTGACCTGCTCTATATCCTAAATTAGCTTGCTGCTCTTGAGTGTGCAAAGGATTGCTAGGATTGTACCATTGCTAATGTGAGAATGAGCCTCATCTATCAACTCAGCCAGATTCTAACCAGAAAATTAACAAGGAATAAGACCATGTTATCCTTCACCCTAACCAGAAATAGGCCTTGGCACTGAGAAACACTTCTGAAAAAAATAGAACTGTTGACACAATCTAGAAATCTCTTTGTTTCCTTCACATTCAATTCATATTGCTTGTTGATCCTTCTTCCTAAAGATATTTTAAGTCTTTATGAAAAAGCATTGGCCAAATGAAACAAATTACATATTCCTCCTATGGACTAATGCATATGTACCAGTGAAATTAAAAAATATACCACACTGGATAACAATTTTGTTTGTCTCTTTCTTCACTTGCAATAAGCTGAGTAAACATTTACTCAGAGTGAAGATTCAGCTGAAGCTAATTCAAGCATTGATCATTCCTATAACACTTTTACAATACCATTCTATAAACTGAGAAGATTGTTTTATTGGTGTTGTGTGGTGAAGAAAATGTATTTTGGTCACATTATGTGAAGACCAAGCTCTATGGTGAAGTCTATAATGCTGGAAAAAAGTGAAAGGAAAGAAGATAACCAGAAACAAGGAAGATGGAATCAATTACAGTTGTAGTGCACTGTTGGAAGACCCAAAGGATCAAGTTTGGTGCCAAACTCTCCTAGAGAAAATCTATGCAACTGCTAAGTTAGCAGCAATTTGATGGCACATAACCAAATTTCATTTGTTGTGTTCTTCTGTCTTGAAGAGTATGGGAATATAACAGTGGTTCTTTTCATTTGGCTTCTCCTGAAGAAAAATTAGAGTAACCTTCTGGTAACATGTAATAAGTACCATCTCTAATTCAAACAAATACATTATGTAACACTTAAAATAAAATGGGGGAACCTTCAAAAGCCAAACCATATGACAATTTTACAAAGGTCCAAGGATGTTTCAGGAACAAGAGAAGGCTATGAATCAGATTAAGTAAATGATGAGTCATCTCCATGCATGTTTAATCTTCTAAATAAGACTGTTTTTTTCCTAATAAAGAAGAACATTGGATTGGGACATCCAGTCATATTTTCCTTACCTTCGAGAATCAACAGAGTGTTGGTGGGAATAATCAAGCCAAAGATTTCCAAGGTCACATTCATAGCCTTAATTTGTAAACATTACAGTCAGGTACTCTTTGTGTTATTGTTATTTTTAAGGAAGGATGTGTCACACAATGCTACATTGTACTTTGTGTTCAGTGGAGTTAAAACAGATTCCTTTTGATATATGAGATAAAAAGGCTGAAAAGAATGCGAATTGTAGTCACACAGAGGAAGTAGCTGAAGAGGGTCAGCAGACAATCAGTTGTATCCCTGAGATAGGAAAAGAGGAGTTAAATTAGTTTAAATTTGACCACCTACAAAAAAAAGTACAGAGATAAATATTCCATTTTCTTTAAGGGCTCACAAGAAGTTGGAACTAGGTTTTAACATGATGGAGGAAGCATCATTCACTGGATCATTTCAGTATCCAATTGTTGGATTTTCTGATTTCTTCTAGTATAAATCCACTGAAAGAGAACAAGCTGTCTTCTTTTGCATTTTAAAACATAAGAAAAATTTTGAGAGCTTCAAACATTTTGAAATGAACATGTAAGAAAGAAAAAAAAGGAAAGATTAGATTTTACTTCGAGTATTGCAGAATTGTAGACATCAATGCTGCCAAAATAGCAATAGCACTTAGACTTATATACTGTTTCACAATGCTTTACAGCCCTCTCTAAGTAGCTTACAGATTCAACATATTGTCCTCAACATATTATCCTCATTTTACCAGCCTTGGAAAGATGGAAGGCTGAGTCAATCTTGAGCCAGTGAGAATCAAACTTCTGAACTGCTGGCAGCCGGCAGTCAGCAGAAGTAGCCTGCAGTATTGCATTCTTACTAGTGAGCCATCACAACTCGTCTAGTAGGCATGCCTAGATATGCTCCCAAATCTCATGGGGGTAGAAGGAGAAACTGGAGAAAAGACTCACTCCAATTTGGGAATTTAGAATGATTTACAATGAAAACTTTGGTAGGAGTTCAGTAGAGGAAAAGAATCAGATTAAATCCCAATTATTACTGATGCCACATCATGTGCTCTTAAATGACATTGTTATTTAAAAGACACCACTTTCAATGAAAACATCAACACTTAATATAAGATTGTTCTAAACATTTAAAGCATTGGTCATTCCATCAAAATAAGAGTGTTATCAGCCTCTTGGCAAAAAAAAAAAAACCTGCTAGAAAATTCAACTATAAAAGATTTCAACATGTATGAAGTTTATCCTTTCATAAGTATGTCTTTAAAATGCTGCAAGCCTTGAGAGGGCAGAGCTGGCATCACAGCGGTATGACAGGTGAACTTGATCCTCCAAGATCACTGTAGATATCTCAGCTGCTGGATGGTCCTGATGGACCTTAAACCATCCCATGGCCTGCTGATCCCAGGGACATCGCAAAGTCCCTGGCTGATCCAGGAAAAGCCCTTTTTGCCGGTGGCAGAGAGGAGGCCTTCCAAGCTGCTGAAGCAGGGACAGCTCCAGAACGAAAGAGATCAGAAAGAAAGTGTATCAGTTTGGTGAGATGAACTTTTACTTATTATATTTTGGAGAGAACACCCTTAAAAAAGGAAAGTGGACTAAAAGTGAAGAGAAAAGAATTTAAGCAGCGTGATTAACTATTAAAGTGAAAGTTTTTTTCTTTTTATTGCAACTTTGAATTTGGCAAAGTTGTTTAACTTTAAGCTGGACTGGTACTTTTTAATCTTTTCATTTTTGTTTGTATTTCTCTCTCTCTTTTTGATTAGGATTCTTCTGCTTGATTAAGATTTATTTTTCTCCTTTTGTTATGTTACAGTCAAGGACTCCAAGCTTTGTTTTGGAAAAGAAAGAGATGAGCATTTACTCAGGTGCTCATTTGTGAAAAAATAGCTGGAGTCTGGAGCTGAAATTGAAAGAAAAAAGATTGAAGTGACCTTGAGGCTTGTTTTATATTATAATTGCTTTTACCTCTTGCCTCCCTTTCTACCACCGCCACCCCACCAGTTGGATCTTTTTTTCTCTTAAATTGGATTTTGATTTTTTAAACCAGGAACTAGAATGTACTTTTTTTATTTTGGTTTTTTTTTTTATTAAGAGGAACATACAGATTTTTTTTTCCCTTTTCATTTTTTATTTTTTACATCCACTACTGCAGCTAATTGGATTACGGAATACAAGTACCTGAAGATTTTCTTTTTCCTTTTTTCTTTTGGAATGGCAATTGTTTGCATTCGTTTTTTTCCCTTTTTTCCTCTTTTTTCTTTTCTCTTTTTTCTCTCTTTCTCTACAAATAAGCACTACAAGATGAGTAAAAAGACAACAGCCCCAGTTTCTTTGATACCAACCCCCTCACTATCTGGAGGACAACAATCTATACAGACAATATTACAACAGGAAAAAGAGAATGGGAAAGAGAAGGAAGTGACACTACAGATGATTATGCAAGGAATTCAGAAAATTGAACAAAAAATTGAAAAGACAGATGAAAAGTGAAATATTCAACAGATGATGATGAAATATGAAGACAAGATTCAAAAAAATTGAAGAAGATATGCGAAAATAAAATAAAATTGGAGATATTGATATTTGATTTTAGCAGTGCAAAAAGAACAGGAGTGAACCATCAGGATGGGAAATAGAACAAATCAGAATTTTTATTGAAGATTTCACAAATTAGAAGAAAGGAAAGGTGAAACCTTGCTGAAATAATGGCAGAAATATTGCAAAAGCAGTGGAAATAACTAAAGAAAAGATGATGGATTGGGATGGACAAAGTGTTTTCATGTCTACACAAGATGAGGAATAGATTACCAAGAGAAGTTCACATTAGATTCACTAAAAAGATCATTAAGACCTCAGATACTCCAGGTGACGAGAGAGAAAACACTAAAATATAAAAATAAAGAAGTGGTGCTGAAACAGATACCAAGAAGAGTAAGAGAGATGAGAAAATAAATATTTATTCTTGACTAAAGAAACTACTTAAAAGAGGAATAAATTACAGATGGCTGATGCCAGAAGTCTTGTGTTCACATGGCAGGAACAAAGACACAGAACTGACACAGTTGGAAAAGCTGAGTTATTCACTTAGAATACTTTAGAGAAAATGAGGAAGAAGAAGGAAAGGAAGAGTCACTAATTGAATTTCAGAGGAGTGTATAGCAGTATTTGAAAAAGAAAAAGAAGAAGTGCAGTACGGTGGTAACCCAGAGAAAATGAGAATTGAGATTACTAGAGCAATAAAACCCTCTTATAAAGCTTAACATGGATGAAATAAAATATTGATTTCGATTAACATAAAATGGACTTAATTCGGTTGTTTAAAAGAAGGAAAGTATTTCACAAATTAATAAATTAAAATGTGATATAATCTGCTTACAAGAGTATATAGATAAAAAGCAACATGAATATATACTAAAACAAGGAATAGTTAGGGAAATATTTACGTGGCTGGCTCAATCCAAAGGTGTGGTATTTATATGTTGAAGAAACAATTTTTGCAGATAACTAATTTACTGCAGTGATGATGGAAGGATTTTGATGGTGAAATAATGCGATAACAACATTTAAACACTTTTAATTGCAATTTATGCCCTGAATTGATAAACAAGAATTCTATAGGAAATTACATACAAAAATAATTGACTTGACTATATTAAATCATTTGCATGATGGAGATTTTATGGAATAATTACATGACTGGTTGGGACTATAAAATACAGAAAACAACAAAGAAAGTTAGAAGGATACTACCAAAATCCTTCCTTCGAATAACAGAAGAATTCAATTTAAAAGATGCATAGAGAGAGAGAAAATGCCAAAGAAAGAAAGCAAAATACTTTTTATTCAAACAGACATACATCCTAGTCTAGAATAGATATGATATGATGTCAGCAGAATTATGACTAATGTACAACAGACTTGAAAGAGAAACAAGCTCCTGGCAGATCATAAACCAGTATCAGTTATTTGGAAAAGACACGTGGGGAGATCTAGATGGACTTTAAATAATATGATACTGAAAGAAAAAGACTTGAAACAGAAAATAGAAAAGAACTTGTTTTCTTCTTCAAAGAAAATAGAAAAGATACATCTTTACAGAATTCTTGGGGTACGATGAGGTCACAAGAGGCTTGATAATAGATTATACTGGAGAAGAAACATATAACAGAAAAAACAATTTAAGACTTTAGAGGATGACTATAAAAGACTGGAAAAGGATTTAAGACAATAAAAATAAAATGATATAATTAAACATAAAATGGAACTAATTGAAAAAGAGGAGCACAAAAATTTTCAAAAATGCAAAACAGAATTACTTTGAAGATGCAAATAAACAAGGCAGATGGCTAGCTTCTAAACTATGAAAGGAAAGAGAAGCAAGAAGAATTCGTAAATTGATAAATAAAGGACAGGTTTGTTGTGGAAATGAGGAGAAGAAAAAAATTATACAAGACTATTACGGAGAACTATACTTTCAAGAGAATATTGAAGAGAAAAAGTTCAAGCAATACCTTCAAGAAAACGAACTAATCTCAGATACCCAAAACACTGAACAAGTTAGAAGGAAGTATAAAGGGCCTGTCACATAGGCCGACGATGCAAAACGTATGTAAAAAGGACACAGCAGACGAGAAAATGTTCCATCCTTGTTATCTTGCTCTCAAAAGTGCCCCGAACTTGCATAAGCAGATGTGACAACAACGAAAGGAACGGATGGGGAGGATGTAGCCAGGATGTAAAAGCGGATGCTCCACGGAAGCCTAGTGTATGGAGCAGATGGCACGTCGCAGGCTTCCAGGGGGCACAGCGAAGCGGACACTCACGGAAGAATGATGCAGAAGCGGATGCCGAGCAGATGAAGTGGTATGCAGAGCGGAAGCCTAGCGAATCCCTAGTGAAGCCTAGCGCGATGCAAAGCGTTCACTGCGCATGCAGGGAGGATGCATTGCATCAGCCCCACCCCAGGATATAAAGGATGCAGCTCGCAAGCAGTCACCGTTCACAGGAAAGACCTGCTGCCACAACACAGTACAGCCAGCCAGCCAGCCAGCCAGCCAACAACCATGGGGAAGAAGAGAAAGCCTCTGTCATCTACTGCCAGCCCTGGCAAGAAGACAGGGCCACCATCCCAGCCCCTGGCCCTGATTCTGCTTCTTGCTGGGCTTCTGCTGCTCGGCTGACTCTTCTGTGCTCGGGCTTCTTGCTGGCACTGCTCCTGGTGCTGGGGCTTCTGCTGGTGCTCAATCGTGCTGGCGCTGCTCCTGGGTCTGGTCTTCTTCTGGCTGCTTAGCTGCTGCGGCACTGCTCCTGGTCCTGGGCTGCTCCTGGTCTTGGCGGGCTGCTCCTGGTGCTGGGCTTCGGCTGGGGCGTTACTCTGCTGGTCTGCTCCTGGTGCTGGGGCTTCTGCTGTGCATACTCTGCTGGCACTGCTCCTGGTGCTGGTGCTTCTGCTGGTGCTTACTCTGCTGGCGCTACTCCTGGTCTGCTGGTCCTGCTGGTGCTCCTGTGCTCCTGGCTCCTCTGGTGCTGCTGTGCTCCTGGTCCTGCGTGGTGCCCTGGTCCGGCTGGGTCCTGCTGATGCTTCTGGTGCTTACTCTGCTGCTGCTGATCCTGGTTCCTGCTATGCTGCTGGTGCTGCTGGTGCTTACTCTGCAACTGATGTATCCTGGTCCTGCTGGTGCTGCCTGGTCCTGCTGGTCCTGCTTTTGCGCTACTGTTGTTGCTGCTGCTGCTGCTGGTGGTGGTGTGGTGGAGCAGCCCTACAACCTTGAAGCCCCTCTAATGAGGGCCCAGAATGGCCCTGCCAGAGGGAGGAAAGAGGCATACGCGAGAAAGAGAACGGAGAGGGAACCAATACTGCATCGAAGAGGAACATGAGGATGAGGTGCTGGAATGGCTGAGGAGGGAAATGAGTATCTTTGGCGGAAGGGACACAGGCTCTATCGAGACACCAAAAGGAAGCAGCGCTGCTTGGAGAGAGAAGGCGGATAGCCTGGGCTACACTTTGGAGGTGCTCCTCGGCTGTGGAAGCACATGCACACCTGGTACGGGAAGCTGCACCTCAAGAAAAATCTGGCCAGGCCACGGTCAAGCTGACGACAGAGACCTACGTGATGGCCAAGTGCAGCTTCTTGAGGGTGAGAATCCACCACCGAGGAGCAGACCCTCTGACTACCTCTCTCTTCAGCAGCCCGCACAGAGCCAGTCCTCTTCTGGACAAGAGTCAGCTCCTGTGTCCAGGCAGGTATCTGTGGAGTGTGCCACAATGGAGACCCCCCTGACAGCTGCACTCCCCAGCGGAGCGTGTGAGGGAGACCCCCTGATCGCAGTGGGGGCAAGGAGAGGGCAATTCCACCAGAGACTAACCCACATCACCCCCAGCTCCAGCTCCACCTCCAGAGAAAGCAGCAGCAGAGAGGCAGACCGGAGGGGCAGAGCCACACTTCCCTTCTGGAGATTAGGGACACCATCAGAAGCAGCGTAGATCTCCTCTCTCAGCTGGTACACACCGACATACATCCTCCAACCACAAGCCCTTCCTCACCACGTCAAACCAGATCCTCATGACATGTCCAAATCACAGTACCAGGTGATCAAGGACAGGATCACCGGTCTTCCTTCACAACCCCTCCAGACCCAGCTGAACCTGCTCCCACCCAGTCCAGGTCTGCTCCTCCACCCCAGGTGATGTCACTGCCCTTCCAAGGCTTTCCACAGGCCCTCACCTACCAAGGCTTCAGCTACTAGGAGCTCCAGCAGCACAGCAGCCCTTCCCAGTCCAGGCACAGTACATCGTACACCACCAGTGCCACTGATGCACTGATGCCACCGATGCCCCCGACACCACAGATGCCACCCACACCACAGAATCCACCCATGCCACAGATGCCACCCATGCCTCACCTCGCTCAGCTGCAGAACCAGACATCCCACTACACTCCTCCTTCCTCCACCCCACAACCAAGCCCGGCCTCAGAACATCTGTCATCGGTATTGGGTCTGACACCCCATGTCCTGGAGGAAGGGCTCTCAACATCACAGGACTGAGCCAGCTCTCTGAGAGCTTCCTCCACACACCATCCCCTGTTGTTCTCTCGGGGCCAGCACCGCAATGGCACCTTCAGACCACCACCTCCAGCAGCAGCCACCTCCACAGCACCTGGACCCTTCACCCTGAGACTATGGGCACGCCTAGTTTAAGCCTTTTGCATGCTTGTAGGATGGTAAGGATAGCTGTGGATGGGCAGGGATACCTTTGAATGGGTAATAGCTGTGGGATGGGCAGGGATATCTTTGGATGGGTAATAGCTGTGGTGGGGCAGGGATACCTGTTGGATGGTAATAGCTGTGGATGGTTAGGATACCTGTGGGATGGGTAATAGCTTGGATGGGTAAGGATAGCAGTGGATAGATAAGCCTCAGTGCAAGCATAGTGGGACTGTATGGTCCACCCTCCCAGGTGCACACCACCTTGGCCCTTTTATTATCAATGCACAATGTAATCATTGATCCACACATTTCAACATAAACACAATACTCTTTATTAAATGCCTGGTTCATTGTAGACCACTCAACATACATGGCCCAATCTTCATCAGTAGTGATGAGACAGGCTGAAAGAAGCATCCATTAAGCATCTATCATCCTGTTTGCCACTCCACTGCTCCAGCTGGGGAGTTGCACCAGGGTTTCCAGGAGGTTGCGCTGCTCTTACCCTTTACGTGAAGCTCTGTTGGCCCTTGCACATCCTCAGTGTCTATCAGGTTCGCCCTTGCCTCCATTCACCAGGCCTCCATGTCCCCATTGCCCTTGTTGGTGTGTCCATGAACCTGTTCTGCCAACACTGGGTAGCGGGGCACATGAGATTGTGCAGGTGCAGCAAGCTTCCACGATTTCCTCACGGTCTCTGGGCGATGCTGTTATGGTGGTGAAAGTACCTGGACTGTTGGCCAGGATGCCAAAGGCATTCTCCACCACCCGTCTTGCCCTGACAGACCTGTAGTGAAGATCCTCTCTTCACGGGTGAGGAGTCTGGAAGTGTATGGCTTCAGAGGTTAGTTCTGAGGAGAAGGCGTCATCCCCACGATGAAGTAGGACACATCTTGTGTGTCGTTGGCAGGGGGTCTGGATCTGGGAAGCCCATGATGAGGTTGCGTTCCAGCCCCTCCTTGAGGTGACTGGCGTTTATATACCTGGGCATTGAAGATGAGCCGTTGCCTGAAGCATCGATGTACATGAACTTGTAGTCAGCATCACCATGGCGAAGAGGATGATGCTGAAGAAGCCCTTGTAGTTGCGATAAGTGAACCCTGACTTGCTGGAGCTTTGCAGGCCTCGTGCTTGCCATCTATGGCTTCCAATGGTGTGGGGAAGTTCCACTTCTGATACCACTGGCTGTGCAACTTTCTTCCGCCTTCTTCAGGGAGGGCACTGAGCGCTCCTCCACGTATTCTTCGATGATGCCTGCACCACTTCTCTGACCACAATGCTGATGGTTTGCGTTCTGCATGCTCCGGTAGGTGGTCCCTGAGGCCAGTGGCGCAGAATCAGTGCCACCTTGAGCCCAGGGTCCAGGCTGGGCTGAAGTTGGTGCTCTGCTTGGTCAAACCTGGGTCTCAGCCTCTCCACAACTTCGTCAAAACATGGCTGGCGGCATCCTCATGGAGTTCTGGAATGCACGAGGGTCTTCGTTCCTCAGCTCCACCATCAGCTGTTATACAGTCCGTACTCTGCTCTTCTTGGCGATCCCATCTTCGGACCCAGACACTTTTGGCGCTCCTTCTCTTTGCTAGGAACAGGTGAAGAGCCTGTTAGATGGCTTCACTGCTTGTAGGACTACGATGGTGGCTCCAAAAGGACTATGTTATATGATCCATGGTGGAGATGACTGGATGCTGTGGAAGAAGCAAGAGCAAGAGCAAGGCAGAAACGTTGAAAGCAGCTCTGGACTGAAGTGAGATCCAGTGAGTCCTCCCCCTTTTGATAAATATTGTTTCTGCTCGGTGTCTTTGCTCCTCGTAGGCTTCCTGCAGACATCTTAAATATCGGCAGATACGTCCCCGATCCAAACCGTTTTTTCCGTTTTTTCATGCTTTGTATGCAGCTGCATCCGCTTTCATCCTTTTTCTCCGTCCGTGCTTACTAATGCCTGCGTGTCCGCTCATCTGTTTCGCTTCCCCCTGTGTCTATGTTTTCCACTGGAGCGGATTGCGAGTTGCGTGGATGCACAGCGGATTGATGACAGATGTCTAACGATGTTCCCGGTATGCATAGCGGATGCAGAAGGATGCTTGGATACATGTTTCCGCTCAAAAAGTTATTTGTGCAGCCGCAAACTTTTGAGCGGATGAAATGTCAAATAGACGGATGCGGATGGATAGAGAGGATGTGAAAAATGGATGCAGTTGAGTACAGAATTGGAAGCATTGCAGTAACCACACGGATGGCAAGTGTTTCTTCCTCCATTTTACATCCTCTTTCCATCTGTTTGTGCTCTGTGACAGGGCTTACAATTGATGGAATTAAACAGAAAGCCTTACAAAAAAACAGAATGCTGGGAAAAGCACCATGGTCCAGATGGATTTACCAGCAGAATTCACAAGACTTTTCAGAAAAATATTGAATTTTCATCTCTTTGAAAAGTTATGAATGAAGTTATGTTAAAGAAAAGAATTACCCAAAAACATGGTCAAAGCATACATTACACTTATACCGAAGATAGGTACAAGACCTGCAGGCAGTAAAAATTTAATAGTACCTATAGTATTTAATTGAATTCAGACTATAAAATCTTTGCTTCAATTTTTGTCAGTAAGACTAAAAAGATAACTTAAATAATTTATTCATACTGAATTCAAATGATTTCTGCCCAAGAGACAAATCAAATTTACAATGTGAAGAATCATTTTGGATACTCTGGGAATATTATGAAAGCACACCCTTGAGAAGCCAATGGCCTTTTGATTGTTTCTAGATGCGTCAAAAGAAGCCTTTGGACAATGTAATTTGGCGATTTATTTTACTGAAACTGATACAAATGTAGGGAAAGCAGTTTTTGAAGATTTAAATAGAAATTGTGTTGAAAATATATTTGACAGAGTAAAAAAAGCAAGAATTAAAATTAAAACTGTTACAAGATGCAAGAATAAGAGGAAGGTTTGGCCTTGCATAATTGGAGCTATATTACAGCAACAAGTTTGATATGGGTAAAGGAATGGATAACCACTAAGGAACAGTAGATTATTGGACTTTAGAGGCCATGACTTGCTGTTGGATGCATACCTTTCTCTGGTATAAGCGGAACTTAAAACACAGGGTATTTTTAGAAGACAATTATGTTCAAGAGCATTGGTTTTTTGAATTGGGAGGAAGATAAAAAGGACAATATTATTTTAAAAATTCCAAACATGGATATCAACTATTGAAGCTTTTTCCTTTATCCAATAAAATAACAGTATTAAAAAGAACAAACAGTTAAATATGGTAATATTGAATGAAAAAGGGTGAACTTTAAATCTATGCAAAAGCTTGAAGAACAATGTGTAAAAATGAATGGTTTTCATATTTGCGAATACAATCTTAGGTTTGATAAAACTCTAAGGCAGAAGGTCATTAATGATAAGTTACTATTAGATAAAATTTTGATGGTATTGATGAAAAGGTAATTTAAAATCTTTATGAATATCTATTAGAATTAAAATGGAGGAGGAACAAGTTAAAAACGATGATTGCTTGGGGGCGAAAATGTTGGATATGGGATTGTTCAGAAAAATGGCAAAAAATTGTGGTCTCAAAATTAATTAAAAATGGACCAATGTTCAACCTTCTCATATAAAGGAAAATTTGTATTAAGATATTTTACAGGTTGGCAGCTACCCCTGGACAAGACTTGCAAGAATGTCTTAAGAACAAATTGATAAAAACCACTGAAATGTCGATCAGAAGATACCTGGTTCATATTACCATATGTGGTGGACATGTTCAAACACAAAGAAATATTGGGACTAAAATCCACATATGATCGCGAGGAAAAAATTGATTTATAAAACAACATTATTATACTTTAAACCAGAGATCATTTTTAGTTGGATCATACCAGACATATACAAAAAGAAACTGAAATATTTTGATGTAAATGTTTTAGCAGCGGCTAGAAATTGTATTTGCGAGAAAAACTGGAAAATGACAAAATACTTGTTGCAGGAGGAAAGTTTATCCAAAAAATGATTGACTAGTGCTAAAATGAGTAAACTGACATTTGAAAATTAGAGAACAAGAAGACAAGCAATTTTTATATGATATGGGATTTGTTTACAAGGTGGATTAAAAAGGCATTGGTAATTAAAGACTAGATATTTTGTGATAAGAAATTTAATAGATGAGTTAAACATAATACAGATATATAATAACCACTGTTGAAAGTATAACACAAATTTTAAGACAAAACTTCAAACATTCTCAATAAAAAATGACTGGAATAAATAAAGTTTAGTCCATGGATGATAATAACTGATTAAATATATGAGCATATGTTAGTTTGGCAATGTGAAGAACTGAGTAAATGACTACAAAAGGATAGCACAAAAGATACGTAACCAACTGACACACTGTATGTATATACAATGGAAGATGGTTTTATGTTTTTATGTTTGTATGTGTATGTTTGTTTTTAAAAAAAAAAAAATAACAAAAATGCTGCAAGCCTCCTAGTTAATTTTGCTCTATGATTGTCAGATTATTGATGAAAAGTCTGAGCTTCCTTCTCAGCAAAGCTAATTTTATTATAATGAAGTATGTAATCTTTTCACAATTTCCCTATGCAGTTTAGTACTAATAATCTGTCAATCTTTTCACTTACAAAATTTACACCACAAATAATTATAATGTTAAAAAAAATAAAAGATGAGGGAAGGAGAATTAATGGAAATGTAACCTATCGTAAATTGGAAGAAATCTGGATTTTGGCTTTGTTTCTTTCTTAGGACATAGATTATGTTTTATTTCCAAAAGCTCTTAGAACTTGATATCCTTTCACCTGGACTTTCACTAGTATATAATATATATTTATTTTTAGTTAATTAAAAAAAGACTGAAGAAAAATATAAAATCCCTATAACAACTTCATTACCATCATTACCATTATCAATGGAGGTAGAGAGTCTAAAGATTTCATTCTAAGTAACTTTAAATAGGATAAGTGCCATTTGAAACTGGGATTGGGCATGGAATTATCGAGCAAGAATATTCAAAAGAAATATATCACATGCATTGGAAAGTACTATTAAAGGTTACAGTGATCAACTTCTTGAAAATTCAGATCTCTTTTTAAAGTATCTAGATCACTGGTGGGATTCATTTTTTTTTACTACTGGTTCTGTGGGCATGGCTTGGTGGGAGTGGCAGGGGAAGAATACTGTAAAATCTCCAGTCAGAGGTGATATTTGCCAGTTCTCCAAACTACTCAAAATTTCCACTACCAGTTCTCCAGAACTGGTCAGAATCTGCTGAATACCACCACTGATCTAGATCCAGTTACATTCAAAAGAAACATTTCAAAATTTATTGCTATATTTCAAAGAAAACTGACTGATTGGGATGGCACCATCCCTGCTGATCAGATAAGTTATTCTTTGGTGTCTTAAGGTTGTCATTCAAAACACACACACACACATTCACACATACTTTTTCAAAGATTCAAATTACAGTAAGTATCAACAGAATGGACCATACAACAATAATAATGAGTAAGACTAATGAAGTAAAGCTATATTGAAAAGAAGTAATACTTGCACACAAAATAAGAAAATTTGAGCCACCTAAAATATCTGATCCAATTAAGCTTCTTCAAAACCAAGCAAAACTTAGAAACATATTTTGTTAAGAAAACATTTTCAAAAGCATTTCAGAGCTAATTTTTGTGTGAGCTTCTAAAAGATGCAGATTAACATGGAAATATATTGTAAGGAAGGTCTGAATTAACCAATGTGAAACTAACCTGGACCAGAATGGATTGATCCATTTGTATTAAACACACAGTTCATCAAGGATATTGGAAGAGGGGAATGGAACAAGGAGGACCTTTGCTCTCTTTCCCAGGATTTTTGTCCCCAATGACACAACCATTAGAAGAAAGCAAAAATACTCACAACAATTGCATAGGTTTATTGAATTCCAACTTCAATACAGTTATCCCTTTAGTATATTTTTCAGTTCTTACACAACTAATTAGAAGTTCATTGATCAACATGATTTTTCCAACTTAAAGCAAGGGGGTTTCTTAAATTAGTAATCAGATAGGGACCCAAATTCTTGTAACTCTTTTATTCCAGGAAAAAAAAGATTCCCAATGTATAAAACAGAAAAAGAGAAGTGGCAAGACAAAAGCAGCTAATTTTATAGCAAGCTATAGAATAGGAAAGTATTTACACTATACACATAAACACACACACAAACATATTCTTACACGGAGGGGAAAGCAGAATTCCTTTCCATCTCCTATTTTATAAATTAAAAAGTGTTGATCTCTAAGCAGATGGCCTTCATCAGTTTTGTCTTGGGATATTTATTTATTTATTTATTTATTTATTTATTTATTTATTTATTTATTTATTTATTTATTTAATTTATATTGCCACCTATTCACCCATGGTGAATCAAGGCAGCTTACAGAATGTAAAACCATATTTAAAACAATAAAAAACTAACAAAAAGAATCAAATAAATTAATAAAATACAATATAACAAAATCTGGAAAAAAATTATAATTATCACTCCTCAACTCCCATCTACTCCCTGACAACAGCAGATCACACAAGCCATGTGATGGGCTCCATCCTGCTCTGGCTTCCCCAGGACTGCTGACAAACCAGGTCTTCAGTGCCTTCCAGAAGAGTGTTAGAGTGTTAGCCATTCTAATCTCTGAGGGAATGATGTTCCAGAGAGAGGGAGCTACCATGGAGAAGGCCCTTCTTCTTGGTCCCACTAGGTGTATTTCCCTCAGGGATGGGACCTGAAGCATTCCCTGTCTCCTGCTCTGATGGATTGGGTAGATGTGACCGGCAAGAGATGGACCGGCAAGCTGGGTAGATAGTGGCCATGGACGTTCATATTCTGTATGTGTCTTGTTACTTTGATCCACTAGACATATTCTGATCTTCTCCTGGTCCTTTACACAGTATTGATTTAGTCCGCACTACCATGCAGTTGTGTTTCTATCCCACAACTGGGATAGATGGACTATATATGATTAATTACATGGACTATATATGATTCATCATATAGTTCAGGAGTGTCTGTTGTGGTCCACCAGCTGCCTGCAGAGCTGGCAGCAGAGTCAGACAGTAGGGAAGAACATGGGCCAGTTCTGGAGTCTGGGATCCCTCTCAGATGAGGGATCTCCATCCAACACAGAGATGGGGCCAGGGCCATTTGAGAGTTATGTGCTGACTCCTGAGTCTCCAGAATCTGACATCAGCGAGGTAGAGGAACAGGGGGAGCCTGTTCCCAGTGCATGCTTGCTCAGAGTTGCCAGAAGGCAAGAACAGTTAAGACAAAAGGGGTGACTCAGGAGTAAGGCCTGGAGGTGATTGGCCCCTCCGGTAAAACATAAAGGGAGAGCAAAGGGACATGAGCCTTTGCAGAAAGCAACTTTGTTCATTCTGGCCAGTTTAAAATCTAAAACTCTGTGTTGACTTTTTGCTCCATTTGGCCTGATACAGCTAATTGGCAATTTAGTTGTTGGCAGCATTTCAAGAGAGATAAAGATGGGTGCTTATCAGCTTTATCGTGAAAGACTGTAGCAGACTTCTGTTGGACCATTAATAAACTGTTTGGGACTCATTATGGGTTATGAATGCATATAATTCACAGCCATTGAAATAATATTTTTAAAAGGCTTTTGGGAACAGCGTGTGATTGTTACTGTCTCAAGAAGCCTTGGTTAGATCAGTGTCAAACTGGTGGCCCACAGGCTGGATGTGTCATGCACAGGCCACACCTACCCCAGCTCTACAAAGGGAAAAAACATCATGATGCATCACTTGACTGCAACATAATGCAGCAACTTTGACACCCGTGATATAATGTAGTAACTATGTGGCATTCATATGTTTGCAACTTTGTATCATTGCAACTATATATTGTTCAGGCATTTGATACTGGCATGGATACATTGTATCACTCACTTATAATCATTGAGCTTCTGTCTCCTCAGTGACCTTTGCAGGACACGTACAGGACAGGAGTTAAACATCTGTAGAAATAGCTTACTTACATTGTAATTAGTTTGTTTAGCATACAGCTTTGTAAAGCAGGAATATCCTGATTGAATTGTAATCTTGCGATCCTGTCTGACCTGGAATTTTGCCTTATCTGAGCTAATTAAAATCATGTGTATTTTGTCTGACCTGGGCTTGACCTAGGCTCTGTATAAACAATACACCTCTTTTGATTGAGCATAATAAAAGAGCATGTACGCAGACCTTCTGTGCACACTCATCCGAGGAAACTTCATCTCCTGTTTTTCTTCTCCTTTCGCTCCTATCATGAGGTGCCCATCTATTGCGGATAGCAGATACCGCATTTTGGTGACCGACCTGATTCCCTAAGGGGGATACGTTGCGACGCGCTCATATCTTGCCCGCTCGATGGGAGCTGTGCATCGCCAGGCCTGAAGCGAATTTGCACATCATCGGATCTGAAACACGTCTCGACTGTAAGTATGGGCGGAAACTTTTCTCAACAACAAGACAGAGCATCTGAAGGAATTGAGGGAGTTATCGCTTCTTCTTCTAAATATTCTGCTAATTTAAAGGGCTCGCCTGTAAAAATGAAACCTATTGCTACCTTATTGACTTTTGTGTGGCAACATTGTCCAATTATCCAGAGAAAGAGTCCTTAAAAATCTCCATTTGGCAAAAAAATTGGTGACTATCTCCATAGTCCCCGCTGCACTATTTGGCATTTTGGTCACTTGGAGGAAAATTATGGAGGCTTTAAAAGTCCATTATAAAATAGAAGCAGAGAATGTATTTGAATCTCCCCCACCAAGTTATGAATACTTTTCTGTCCTTCAACCCTCTGCTCCCAATGATCATAAATCATTACGGGAGCCTCCCTCCATCCAATCCACTTCTTTAAATTGTAGAGCCTCGTGTCTCCACCTACCCTCCCGAGGTGGGGGGGTGTTGTAAAAGCCATTCAACAAGCCTTTTATGAAGGAGAAATGGATGAGGACAACCTTGCAGCTGCCTCTCTTTATCCTATCATACAAGCTGCAATCCTCCAGCTCCTCAGTATAACCCCATGTCATACAAAATGATAAAGATGTGTTAAAAGCAGCTTGCAAGGAAAATGGGTATTCAATCTTGCTATGCCCTCGATGCCAAAAGGGCTATCATTGGGCTACATCAGTTGCAGAGTCCAAAAGAATGAACAGCAGAATAAACCCTGCAATCATTTCAAAAACCTTTTTTGAATCAGGAAACTAGAACGGGGCAGGCAGCCAGCACCACAACAAAGCTGCTGAACTTGCAACTTTGTTCTTTCGCTTACGATCTTGTTTGCTAATGAAACTGTTACTTATCTTCCTGGTGTTGCTGACTTTCTCTTTGTGCGTCTTGTTCAGCCTTTTCATATGCTCCTAAATTTCCAGTGCTAGTCTTTCCTGTAAGGGATTTAGCTGAACAAGGTATCGTTGCCTCTCCTTTTCTGCCATGATCCCACTGTATTGTCTGATGTTGTCTGTCTTGTACTAGCTAATACAAGAAGTTACTATAAATGAGGGGGATGTTGTGGCAAAAATGATTGTGCTTTTAGACCAACAACAAGAGCAACTCTATGCAATTGAAAGACAATCAGTCAACCAAAACCTACGGTACATTTTTTGAATGGTCGCTCCTTTCTTGTCTTTTAGATACTGGAGCGGATATTTCCGTCAATCCGAACCGCTGAGTGCCAAACACCTGGCCTGCAGATGTGGCACCAGCGGTGAGAGAGTGGGGGGACTCAGGAGACTCGCATTAGCAGAAACTGGGTAAAAGCCCATTCCCCTGAGTCTCAAGTGTTGCTTATATTGAAACCAGCTGTAATTCCTCTGTATACTTAATTTGTGGGGAAGAGACCTTATGTCACCAGTTTAATGCACAACTTACCCTCCACTAACCATGCTTCGCTTGCATTTGACTCACAACTAACCTGTGTGGATTGATCAGTGGCCTCTCCTTCTAATAAGCTTGAAGCCTTACATTCTTTGTTCAAGAACAATTAGATAAAGGTCATCTAGAACCTTCATTGAGTCCATATAATACCCAGTTTTTGTTATTAAAAGAAAAACGGCGCTTGGCGCCTCCTTCAGGATTTAAGGCTGTGAATTCGGTCCTCCTTTCAATGGGACCCCTGCAATGTGGTCTTCCAAATCCTAACATAATTCCTCAAGAGTATGACCTTATCATTATTGATTTAAAAGACTGTTTTTTCTCCATTCCATTACACCAGTTTAGATAGAAAATTATTTGCTTTACAGTACCAACCTTAAATAATAGAGACCTACCAAACGATATCAATGGAAATCTTACCGCAAGGCATGGTTAAACAGTCCAACTATGTGTCAATATTTTGTGGATTTAGCCTTGCAACCAATACAGGACAAATATCCTCATTTTTTAGTCTATCATTACATGGATGATATAATTGGTATCCTGCACCTGGCCCAAAGGGCACGGTATTAAAAACTCTGCCGTGCTGACCTCCATTCTAGGTAAAGCAGGTCTCACAATAGCCCAGAAAAAGTACAATCCAAACCACCCTTTTTCCTATTTAGGCTACAAGTTGCTTGCCTCAGCTGCTGTTCCTTCCTTCCCCTCCAACACTTCCCCGAAACCCACACTTGTGATCTTACAACAGTTCCTAGGAACCTTAAATTGGGCACGTCTATTTGGGTTGACCACAGCTACATTATGCTCCTCTTTTTAATTCCTCACACCAAGGTAAAGCTCCGTCTGATGTTATCATTCTAAATAAAGAGCAGTTGCAGGCATTAAAAGACGTTTCCCATTCCACTGGCTACTCGATGGGTGGATCGAGCTATTAGAGAATTGCCCTTTATCAATTGCTTTGCTAAATCATGTTCAGAGACCAACAGCTGTTATTATGCAAATTCATCAGACCACAGGTTCTGATTTTAGAATGGCTGCATTTGTCTCACACCCCCGGACCACAATCACTAGTAAAGGCCTCTGCATATTCCCAGTTGATCTTTAAAGGTCGACAAAGATGTAAACAACTCATGGGATGTGAGCCTGTTTTCAATATTCACTCCTTGCTCATGCCCACGTGGGAAATGCTATGGTGTAATTCAGAAGAATACAATATGCTTTAGAGAATGGCCAGGGCAAATTTCTTGCCACTTTACAGCGGACCACGTTTCACTTTTTCTTAAAACTCTCCCTTTGAATGGCAATCCCCTCTCAATTTCTCCATTAGTAGATGCATCTACGCTTTATGCAGATGGGGGGAAAATGTATTGGTGCTTGTGCATGGTCCAAGAGGGAGAGTGGAAAACTAAAATTACTCCCCGCAATCTTCTGCGCAACAAGCAGAACTAGCTGCATCTCTTATTGCATTTCAACAGTTTCAAAAAGCTCCTTTTAATTTAATAGTAGATTCTTATACGTTCTCAGATTTTGAAAAATATATATCAAGCCTATTTATCTCCTAGCATATCTGTTCCTTTGTTAAAATTGATGCTTCCTCTACAACAATGTATCAATAGCCGTACGTATCCATTCTTTGTAGCACATATCAGGAGCCATCAACCTCTTCCTGGTATATTACAGGAGGGAAACAAGATTGCAGATGCCAGCTGCAGCAGCTGCATCAGGTAAATCAATTTTGTAATCTGACAGCAGCCCAAAGTCATGATTATTTTCACCAAACTAAAAAGGCATTACAAAAAACAATTTTCTCTAACTCAGGCAGAAGCTGCTGCCATTATTCAACAATGCCCCACATGTAGTAAGCAAGGACATTCCATTCCCATAGGAGTAAATCCTAGAGGATTTAAAAGCTTGTGCGTAAAATTTGGCAAATGGATGTAACTCAGTATCCACCTTTTGCCCCTTGGAAATATTTGCACGTTCATCGATTCATATTCAGGATTTATTCTGGCTACTCCTCAAAGGGGAGAAGCTGTAAAACATGTCATCAATCATTCAATTCGTACCTTTGCCTCGCTGGGACGTCCAAAAGAAATCAAAAAGACAATGGACCTGCTATACGAGTTCTGCTTTCCAGGACTTCTGTAACAGATAGGATGTAACTCACAAGTTTGGGATTCCTATAACAGCCAGGGGCAGGCTATTGTGGAACGAGCTCACTTATCTCTGAACATGCTCTTGATAGATATTTCGTTGCGGGAAAAACCCCTAACTCCCAGATTGCAAAATTCTCTTAACATTTGTCTTTACACTTTAATTTTCTTAATCTGACTGGCATTCTCCTACTTCTGCTGCTTCACGTCATTTTCCTCCCCCTCAACCCCCTAACAAGACCTCTGGTACATTATCGCAAATTGCCAGATCCGCCTAGCAGGGTCCCGCGCGAGCTTCTCACCTGGGGACGAGCTACGCTGCGATTTTACTACAGACAAAACACTTGTGGGTCCTGGTCGGGCGGTAAGACCCTATCATGGAATTCCTCTGCTACATCTACATCTTAAACTCTTCCTGATATTCTTGCTATATCCTCTTTGCAATTTCTACCTTATTCATATCCTACTTATACCTTTGTTCAACATGGTCATTGGACCACATTAGAATTTCACTTTATTAATTATGATAGTGACTGTCCTATTGTTTGTTGGCATAATAATCTCCATAATCTATCTCCTTATATTCACACACACTTCAACAAAACCTATGCTTCCTGTCAAAAGATTATTCGTGTTAAAGCCCACTTCATTAACAGAAGGCTATTATACTTGTTCCATGTGGGTACGTGATGAAAATGCTACCCATAGCTTTCACTCTGTCACTTCTGTTTTGTTTACAGAACAACTCTATCACTCGCTCTTTTGTTTCTTCTTTACTCTTCCTATGGAAAAGAACCTTAAAATCTTTTCCTCTATTCAAGCTAGATATAGGGGGACCTAAATGTCCTTCTCTTGTATTATGGGTTCCTCCAACCCAACTAACATCCTTGATGAATGACCAAATTAATCTTCATTGTCATATTGTAATTATTATCCTTTTTCTACTAATTGCATTCCTTTCTCATGCTCGTAAATGTTATACAACTAACTTGTCCACCATCCTCTCTCCTACTTGTGATGCTTTTATAACCCGAACTCTGATCCTGTCAACAAACAACGCTTCAAAAGAACTGTCATGATGATCCGCAGAAGCTCACAGAAAATATAATATTACTTGGATTATAAAAGATTTCAAGGCATTCGTTTAAGCTCTACAACCAATTTTTCTCACATAGAAGATTTCTACCCACCACTTCCAATTCGATTTGGGCAGAAATGCTTGTAGGCTGCCACCGCTTACAACTCTCCTTCTCATCCAACGGAGCCTAGTCATAGAGTTGTAAATAAATATAGGTTTTATGTATGCCCGGACAGCCCGTTTCCAATACTCAGTCCTCTGCCAACGACTCCTCGATTGCGGGGGGTCCGTTGGATTACTTTTGCAAAGCCTGGTCGTGTGTTTCAAGCTGGACATATTTTATTGGGATCCAGGTACTAAGGGTGATTCCATTACTGTCACTTGCGCACCACGTGGATATTCCATGCAGTTATGAAAAATTGCCCAAATGCAACCCGGTAACCATAAGGTTCACGGACCAAGGCAAGAAAAGTACCACTATGGACACTGGCTTGAAATGGGTGCCCGCCTAAAAGCAGTCTGGCCAGAAAAGCATTATGGAAATATTTTTTACATTCAATGTCACATTGAACTCCCTCACTCTAACCCGGTGGGACACATGAAAAGGTTATTCTTGCAACCCATAACACAGGGAGTTAACCATTGATTCCCTTGATCAAAGCTTCCTATGCTTTGCTGAACTCTTCAAATTTATCAAGTGCCTCCACATGTTGGCTTTGTATTCTGCCTCTCCACCTTTTTTACGAAGCCTTTGCTTCCCAAGAATCCATTGCTAATTCACATCAGACGAACGTTGCCGTGGAGGAACTCCACTATTACTGTTTCTTCCATCACTGGGGTCGGTTGTTGCTTGGAAATATTCCATCCAATTACTCACAATATTGTCATAATGTTTCTAATGGCTATCATTGTAATGTATATCTCCTAAGACGCGCTTGGCCGCTACACATCATCAGAGGATACACTCCAGTCTACAACCACATCAGGAGGAGATTTAACATCATGCGCTTGAAAGGAATGTATTTTATCCCTGGCATAATTCTGTCTGGGCTTGTTCCACGGTCTTACAGCATGTGTCTATGGGATGAACTTATTAAATCCAAATCATTTTGCATTCAAGTATGGCTTATACCAAAAATTGATGTGTATAACTCTGATGATTTTTATATCCTTTACAGGCACCCATGGAATACCCCCTCAGAGCAAAGCGGGAAATTATTAGTACTCTCACTCTAAGTCTACTGCTTGCTCTGGCACCAGGGGCAGCCACGGGCATTGCAGGACTAGCTGTCTCTGAACAAAAAATTACAGCTCTGGGTTCAGCCATTGATGATGATTTATTACGAATTGAGAAATCAATTACAGCTTTACAAAACTCCTTGACGTCCTCTCAGAAGTAGTCTTGCAAAATCGTAGAGCTTAGATCTGTTATTTTTAAAACAAGGGGGATTGTGTGCTGCGCTTAAAGAAAAAATGTTGTTTTTATCGCTTGATAGCAGGGGGATCGTGTTGGATTCTATGAAAGAATTAGAAAAACGCTTAAAAGATAGAGAAAACGAAAGGTTAAAGATGTATAATTGGTATCAAGGCTTTGTTTTCTATTTCACCATGGCTTACAACTCTTTTAACTGCATTGGCAGGACCATTAATAATCATTATATTGATATGTATTATAGGACCTTGTTGTTTTTAATAGAATATTGCAATTTTTGAAAAATCAATTATCCTCCATAACTGTAATGTTTAATGTTTATTGCAAGCTCATGTTTAAGTCCTTAACACGGACGAAAAAAATGACATTGGCTGAGTTACCGCTCCTTGGACAACCTGACGCTGACGGGTCGCACTCCTGCCTAGATGACTGGGACGATGAAATTTCAGAAAAAAGGTTCCTGTCTTCTGGAAGGAAAGAAGATTCGTCATAAATAATAAAACAGAGGAGATGTAGTAACTATGTGGCATTCATATGTTTGCAACTTTGTATCATTGCAACTATATATTGTTCAGGCATTTGATACATTGTATCACTCACGTATAATCATTGAGCTTCGTCGTCCTCAGTGACCTTTTGCAGGACACGTACAGGGACAAGGAGTTAAACATCTGTAGAAATAGCTTACTTACATTGTAATTAGTTTGTTAGCATGCAGCTTTGTAAAGCAGAATATCCTGAGTTGAATTGTAATCTTGCGATCCTGTCTGACCTGGAATTTTCCTTATCTGAGCTAATTAAAATCACGTGTATTTTGTCTGACCTGGGCTTGACTAGGCTCTGTATAAACAATCACCTCCTTTTGATTAGCATAATAAAAGAGCGTGTATCCAGACTAGACTTCCTGTCTCGGGAATTTCTCTGGAGGTTTTTTCCCTTCCTTTGCTGGTACTTTGCATGTGTGGAGTGACGCATTTCAAAGTTACAATGGCTCTGAAAAAAGTGACTGTGATGACCCATTTTTCACACTTATGACTGTTGCAGCATCCCCACAGTCATGAGAGGCCAGGCGAGGAGATGCATGACTCAATGTGAGTGATATTGAGTTGGCCATGCCCAGCCAATAACTTGATCACCAAGCCATGTCCACCTAGTCACATGACCACCAAGCCATGCCTACCACCTAAGCCACATCCACAGGACTGGTTGTTAAAAAATTTGAATGCCACCCCTGGTTGTCATGTCAATATGCTGAGAACCGTAAATAGTGCTTTAAATAGTTGTCTTCATTGGTGCCTTCATATTTTTTTTCACAATCATATTATGCCTCTGTAAGGAACTGGGAGAAATTTTATGTGAGCAATTCAGTATGCCTGCCCTTATTTCCTAAAGAAAGAGCAGATGCACACCCACACTATTCTTTTTATTTCCTTTGTAGATTACAAATTGGTTCAAAAATGTTCCTTTTTGCTTCTGTTTCCTAGGAAAATATCAGAGGCATTATTCAGGTATCATAAAAATACTGATTAAATAGTGATTTATGTCTTTGTAGATTTTAAAATAATTTTTAAACATTTTTAAACTTAGCAGTCCTTACCAAGGTTCCCACTGTTTCTTTTAATCTATTTAACCGAGTCTTTCCTATTAAAATCAGTTCTATAATCTTATTGTATATAAGGCATATAATATCCTTGTTACTTCTCCAAAGTTCATGACAGGGGTAGAAATCTTTCCCTCTATAGCAGTGATGGCTAACCTTTTCAGCACCGAGTGCCCAAAGCATGCACGCACCCCGCCAAAATGCAACATGTGTGTGCCCCCATGCATGCCCCCTGCCCCCATGCAGACTTGTATGTCCCCCATGCATGCCTCCTGCCCCCATGCATGCATGGCAGAGACTTGAAAGCCAGTGGGAGGCACATGAGCATGCATGACAGAACTGAGCTGGAGCAATGCTTGCATACCCACAGAGAGGGCTCTGTGTGCCAGTTCTGACATGTGTGGCACCATGCGTGGCACCATTCACCATCATGGCTCTATAGAATTCTCTTCCTCAATTCCTGAGAACTTGTGGCACCTGTTCTTCATACATGATCAAGAACTATCTTTAATAGGAAAGCTATGAAATCTCTTCTAAAAGAAGAAATGCTCTTTTTGATAGTTTGACATTTTTCTTAATCTCTCTGCCCCTCTCACTAGGTGTCTTCTATCTTCTGTGAGGTTTCATAGCACCATTGTCTTTCCAAGAGTGTTGCTTGTGTCCAATTCTTCTAGTCCTCATCTTCTCTGATTAACCTGGAGAATGGAGGGACTTTCCTTTAGTCTTTACTTTCTCTTTAAAGAGGGCAATGAGCCTGCATTTGCAGCATTTATTTTTCTTATTATTTTTAGGGAGGGAAAAATAAGCACAGCATGCCTTTTGCAGGCCATGGAAGCAGTTCCCCCCAATAAACAAAATATGAAAAAAGAGAAAAAGAAAGTGGGAAGGGAAAAAAATTGCCTTCCTTTTTGCAGAATGCACCTCACCGTTCTCTTCAAAATGTCCAGAATAAACACCTTATTGATTGTTCCTGCTCATTGGCTATCCAGGTAAAATTAATTGGTGAGATATTTCCCCCTTGATAATCCCTATCCAGTTCATGTCTACTTGCCTGCCTGCCCATTATAGTTTGCCTGCCTTGTTTGCTGGCTTATGTGAATGGTATAACCCAAGGCACATTAGGGGACTGGAGGCTAAAACATATAAAGAACACTTGCTGGAACTGGGTATGTCTAGTTTGGTGAAAAGAAGGACATGATAGCAGTGTTCCAATATTTCAGGGCTGCCAAAAAGAAGAGGGAATCAGGCTATTTTTCAAAGCACCTGAGGACAGGACAAGTAGCAATGGGTGGAAACTAATCAAGGAGAGAAGAAACTTAGAACTAAAGAGAAATTTCCTTACAGTTAGAACAATTAATCAGTTGAACAGCTTGCCTCCAGAAATTGTGAATACTCCAACACTGAAAGTTTTCAAGAAGAGACTGGAAAATCTTTTGCCTGAAATGGTATAGGGTGTCCTACCTGAGTACAGGGTTGGATTAGAAAACTTCCAAGGTCCCTTCTAACTCTGTTATATTGTTGTGAATAAAATTGAATTCCAACTCTGTTATTCTATTCTATTCTATTCTATTCTATTCTATTCTATTCTATTCTATTCTATTCCATTCTATTCTATTATTGTATTCTATATGTGCAGCTTGATATTCCCTATCTACATTTTTTAAAATTTGCTTGTGGCAAAGCAACTGCTTCAGTATCCATTCATTCCATTCCCATACCTTGGCACCTTTGATAGAAGCACACTGTTTTAAATTCACCAATTTCTTTCAATAGGCATCACCCTGGAAGTCAGCATGGGACTCACCAAAGGATAATCTGTCACACAGAAGATCAATGAGCAAGCTTTGGGAGGAAATAGAAGATAGGCCACTTGGAGAATTCTGCAAATTTTAGGTGGACATATCTTTAATATGACTCCAAATAGAAATCATGACAATATTTAAAAATAATTATAAGACCCTTTCATCTGAAAGACAATCAGATTTCTCTCAGTATTATGTTCCCTGTCTGCTTGTATTTGGTTTAAGACTGTCTACATCAAATGTACTCCATCTGATGTTTCCTGGGGCTGAAATAAATGTAACAGAAGCCATACATGAATCTACCCAAGAAGTGGAGTGTTAATTTTGCTCTTTTTACTTAAGCAGTTTTCTTATCTATTAATATCCCTTCTAGAATGGATCTGACGATGAAAGAGCAGCATATGAACTATATAGCTCAGGACAATAATTGAAGGGAGAAGGCAGATATAGTAATATATTCATGCTTCCAAGAATGGCCAAAACTATTTCTGTCACCAAGGGTTTCAAATAGAAATTATTGTTGTTGTGATCCATCTCATCATAGATAGACAAGGGAGACACCTTTCCTCCAGCAACCTCAATTGATATTTGAGGGCAGAAGAAAAAGTGCTACTAGGATTACAATTTATAGCTTTTTCAGAGTAATTTTTCTTTTATTATTGAGTTATCACTTATTTTACCCACAAGACTACAGGCCTGCGAAGGTCAATCTTACTGCAGTATAAACCCTTTGGACATAAAGTCAATGCCTGTTCCTGTCAAAAAGAAATTTCCTTTGAAATAAATTGTAGCCTGCCAGTCTCAAACTGTCCAAGGCTCAGTCACCCAAAGAACGTTATGACATATACTATATACTGTACAAAACAAGGCTTCTTTGGTAAACATAAAGATATATAAAAAGGAGCGCCCACCTAGTTTGTGATATATTTTCGATGTACTCTAGCACTCTCTTGAGTGGGAAGGGATACATGTAGTTTCTATCTATGGTCTCTTCAATATAACAAGAATTATGACATTTGGCTAATGGAAAACCCACAGCAGATTTAAAAACTATGGAGAGGACTATGGTAACAAGAGCATCTTGCATAGCTTGGATTCCAATGTATGTTCTCTTTGGAGGGCAAATTTCTTTGAACTGAAGGCCTCATTCCGATTTGTGAGAGTTTTGCACTCAGCCGGGCACAATAAAAGTTGGAAAGGAGGAGGAGGAAGAGGAGGGAGTTTTCTACGCAGATTAGAGTAGAATAAATGACACTGTGGATTGGTGGCAAAAATGGAAAAAGCTCCTGGGCCACAGCAAAAGCATCAAACTGATCATATGCAGGTTCCATGAGTTTCTATTATGTAATACTAAATAGGATGACAGCATGATAGTATTAAAATCTGAAAGAGCTGAAAATATTCACTTCTACCTACCACACAACAGAAAGCAAAGCAACTTCATCTGTAGCAGAACAAAAGAAACAATGATAAAATAAAGATTTAATAAATGATCAAACATAAGGTGTTTCTGATTCTGCAGGGCAAGTGTGACATCTTTATTTGTCATTGAACGCCAGAACCAGAACTATTAGCAGTACAGGGTTGTCAGGTGATTCTTTCAGTTATTACCTGCTGGCCATGTATCAATCTGAAATGTCATTTGCTTCAAAGAAACCAAGATCAGGGACACTGAAAGCCATCTTTGCACCAAATCAGTACTGCACGCACATTTGTTTCCTTCCATAGTAAAAACTCTTAAACAAATAAATTCTGTTCTGTCAGCATGCTGACACCATTTCCAAATGCCTATGATAGGAATGTCCTTCTTTCAAATATCCACATAATTTTTGGAAGGTTTATAATTTTGAAGGGAGGGTTTGGAGAGAAGCCCTTACAAAACCTACACTTGGGAGGAGTTTAAATTCAAACTGGGACTCAGGGGGAAAAAAGCAAAATACCGTACATAGTTTGCTAATCCATAGAGAATCTTCAATGTTTAGCAATAAAATATCTGAGTTTAAGCCCATCTGTAAGGCTTTAGGGAAAGAGTGGAGCTGAGACTTATTTTTTTCAATCCAGTATTTCTCAAACTTGGGAATTTTAACCCATGGGGACTTCAACTCCCAGAATTCCCCCAGCAGCATCTTAAAGTCTCCAATATTCAGATCTGGGACACACATCTTAAAAGTTGGCAATTTTGAGAGATGCTGTTTGAATTCCTATTCTCCATTACCAGATGACAGTCCTTAAGTGTAAATAAGGGTAAGTCTGTTTGAAAATGCTTATTCCACAGAGAGCAGATCTTTTCTCATTTTAATTATGACTCATCCAATGCAAAGATACAGCAATGCAATAAACTGGTTCATTTTAGGGGCATTGTAGTCATTATTTCAAGATAATCTAGTATATATTGTAATAGAGTTTGGGTCAAAATGACTGGCATATTAAATGTTGGACATCAAATGCATTCTTTTACACCAACAGAACTGTTCAAAGAACATAGCAAAAGCTTTTGCTCTGGTTGCCAATAATTGCCATCTGCATCACTTCTGAATTCCTTGTTCATTTAAAAAATTGGGGGCAGGGGATTGTTGTGGATTGAAAATATTTCCACATTATTACAGGATATCAGCTAAAGATGTTGTGACCAAGCAATATGGGACTGAACAGCCTCTGTCTTTTCTAATCCAGAATCCTTTTTAGCCAATGACAAATCTAATAACAAACACAAACACAAGAGTAGAACAGTGTCCTTAAGCACAAATTCAGCTATGCTCCATACCTGCCAACCAATATGTTTGCTAATATTTTGCCAAGAGCCCAGATATCTTGGCAGATGCTAGCTGCACTTAAACGCAAGTGACTAACCTATCACTCGGTTATAGAGGATCTTTCTTTTTCACTTGAATGGTCAACAAGAAAACATTGATTTAGGTAGTTAAGACCACTTTCTCCACTTCAGAACAACGGTAGATTTTAAAGTGCAGGATTTCCTTCTAATAGTCCATATTGCTATGATGAAACACTGGGTATTAATCATATTTCTATTCTAGATTCCCATTATTCTGATTTAAAAGAATGGGTTTTTTTTTTAAATCAGAACTCATAAAAAGACAAGTGAAACACATAAATTATATTGAAATCTCACAATAAAGCATATGGGTCATGTTTGTTATCCTATTTATAGCTGAGCTCCATTGAATGACACACAGTGCATACTCATGCTGTAACAACCTGAAGGATAACTGATGGACAAAATAGCCTTATTTTTCTTGGCACACAGGCAACTATGAAATCCCTCTTTTAAACTATACATCCTTCTTAGTCCTTCTTGGTCCTTCTCTTTTGGCTGAAGATAAACCATGGAAATAAACTTGAGCTGAAAGCAGATTGAAAAGTTTGATTGAAGGACAGATCTGGAAGCAATGGCTACACAGCCTTTTCTAGGCCAAGGACCATGATGGGATTCTCAATGCTTTGCCAGAGGCCACTTCCCCCAAAGCAGATGAAGCCAGAGCAAAATAAACCAACAAGGTCAGGAAAAAGTGACACATTCAATTTACTTTATATGCATATCACATTCCATTAACTACAATTTATGAGAAAGATCTGAGGATCCCACCCAAGCTGGAATAATTTATTTATTTTATTTATTTAATTGATTTGTCAATTGCTTACAAGATAACATGTATAAGTATAAACATAGTTATGAATACATGAGATGGATACATATAAGAAAAATAAAAAGAAACAATAGTACAGGGACAGTAGGCAGGATTGGTGCACTTATGCATACCCCCTACAGTCCTCTTAGGAAAGGGGTAAGATCAATAATAGACAGTCTAAGGTTAAAGTTTTTGGGGTTGGGGAAGAAACCACAGAGTCAGGTGGAGTATTCCAAACACTGACCACTCTGTTGCTGAAGTTGTATTTCCTGCAATCAAGTTTGGTGCGGTTAACCTTGAGTTTGTATCTATTNGCAATCAAGTTTGGTGCGGTTAACCTTGAGTTTGTATCTATTGTGTGCTCTTGTATTGTTATGGTTGAAGCTGAAGTATTCATTTACAGTTAGGACATTGCAATGTATGATTTTATATATGGTATTTAGATTGGACCGAAGGCAGCCTAGTTCTAGGTTTTCTAGGTCTAGAGTTTCAAGTCTGGTGGCATAAGGTATTAAAGTATAAGGTCCTAGAAAACTCTGGGCCTTATGAACTCTCAACCTTGCACTGAGTTTACTTTTTTTTAAAAAAGAAATATTTTTCCTCTCTTTTCTTTCTTGGAAATAGAAGACAATTGTACAGGGAAACAAATAAGTATCAGCCCTTTTAGTTCTTTGGTTGAAGATGTGCATGACAGGCTCCCACAGCTATATTTTCAAGCCTGAAAATAAGTGTTTAGATATACTGTACCCAACAATACCACAATACAAGTAAGTGTACCAAGGACTTCAGAAAGAACAGAATGAGAATTAATTGGAGTTAGAGTTTTCTAGGCTTGCCTATGTGCTTGTTCTTCAGGCTGTCTTGCTTTCTATCTTTAAATTGTTTGTGGAAGTGGAATTAATAAGCTCTTGCTTGTTGCATCTTCATGGACTGGAAATAATTTATAATAGAAGCATCACTGAAAAAGTTCAAAGACTAAAGGCCACTTTTGTACCAGGATACTGTTTACAAAGAAATGTCAAAAAAGTATTTCAGCAAATATTATAATGATTTTAAGGACTAAAAATGACGAAAAGAGCTTTATCTGAAATTTATCCAAACAAGATTATTAGTTTAAATGCACTTAGATCAAGCATTTTTGAATTATTTCAATAATCAAATTTCAGTAAAGAAGAAAAATCTGAAGGGAGCCATGCAAAATTATCATAGGAAAATACTTGGACCACAAATCAAACCTATGAAAATGCATAGAGGGTAGTCATAGAAAGGACTGTTTCATATTCTTTTATCAAAAATGTGTACTTTATGTTATCATCCACTGTTATTTCATACCTTAAAGGAGTTGCAACATTAAGTTGAATCATGGCTTACAGTTAAACCTTTTTTAAATCTTACAAATAGGGCTTGCTGGTAACTTATATACAGAAAGGATCTGTTTGAAAAAATTTAATCTGAAAAGCATATGTATAGAATTGTCCACAAGGTATGGTCAAAAAGCTCAAGTGAACAGTCATAATGGTGTGATCAAAATTACACTTTCTTTTTACATGTAGAGTATGCAGAAAAAATAGGCATAGCTTTAATCAAACCATCACCTTAACATTTGTGACTATATCCTGTGGATTCCTCAGGGTATGCCCATTTCACCCAGAGGAATGGAAACTAAATAACACCTGTCAAATATGCTTTCAGCCCCTCGTTAAACTTGATGTCCTAAATGGACTGAAAAAGCTTCTTGGATGAGAAGCTAAAGGTTTTTAAGGGGGAAAAAAAAGAAAGTTCTGATGCCTTTTGGAAAAGCACTTTTGGGACAACCATGACCTGGATGATTGAGAAGCTCCATAGATACTTATCCTAAATGACTTCTCTCAGCTCTATGATCCTACATATATCATAAAATTCCCAATGTCCCACTTGATTAACAGGGTTATTCTTAGAAACAAGTTTTATCCACGTTTTCCTCTACTAGCCAATCAGAGAGCATTATAATTGGGTCAGTCATGCATCCTCAGTGTTGAAATATTCGTCTAAGGGAATGTGTGGGGAGCACAGCTATGCTTTTGTGAATTCATAATAGAATCTAGTGCAGCTTTAATTGTACTCAACTGCTTTGTGCCAGTTGTAAATTCACCCACACATATACATGCCTCATCTGCATTGAGATCTACATCAAATTTTAGCAGGACATCATTTGATGTATACCCCCATGCTGTTGTGCTGAACCTAATTCATAATGATCAACAGTTTCAATTAGAGTAAATCAAGATACTCTTTCAGAGTAGAATAGGTGTCTCTGAATTAATGGTGAAAACCTCTATGGCTAAAATTAAATGTCAACCAGTGTGTTTGTGGATCTTACCAATCTTCTTTCTTTTAGATTAACAATAATCACATTACTTTATTGCAGCTTCTAATGTATTTATTCTGCATACTGTATACTGCATACTGTATAATGTGTGTTTGCATAATAGATATAGACTAAATCTGGAGGGGCAGCAGAAGGATCAGAAGCTTTGTTCTCTTTTGCTTCTTTTCACAGGAAAATTGTCTGAAATAATTATTTGAGATGATACAGCTGCTTCTGTTTTGGTGTACAATATAACCCATCTGTAAAAACTGGCTCATAATCTAGGCTTACTGGGTATAATGGGAAAAGTAATTGCAAATGACTTTTGCCAATACTTCTCAGCATCTAGGGAAATCACATTCAAACATTCATCCCTATGCTGAATTACAATGGCTAGACTAAACAACTTCATCTTTGAGGTCCTCAGGCACCTGCAGTGTTGCCACTTTTAGTCACAAACAGAAAACAACCAATTATCTGGCTAAAATAGCAACCAACCGAGCATTAATCCCCTCACACATCTCTACTTAACCTTAGCTTAATTCTACATTCCTTTCCCATGGTGGGTCTTCTATCAACATGGACTTAATGCTTGGTTAGCCTTAGCAAAATCGGGAACCACATAACAGATTTCAAAATCCCACTAATTATATGGTAATTAGTCTCTTGGTGCTTACTCTTCACAAAAGCTTATGAATTATTGCGCATGAAACTTCTTGTAAATATATGACTGATTTATTTATCTGCTGTTATATTTCCATTTCTTAAAAAAGTTTGCCTGCTATCAAGATAAATCACTAAAGCCCATGTCCCACTGCACCAATGGATGCAAAGAGGATGTAAAATGGACAAAAAAGCTTTGCCATCCATTAGAAAATGCGATGCATCCGTGTATACTCATTGCATACGTTTTCATACGCTCTATCATTCGAGCATCCGTCCACTGGAGTATCTTCATCCGCGCAAAAGAAGTTTTTGACTGCACAAAACCTTTGTTGTGAACGGCATGAACTTTCCACCACGTATACCGATGTACCATCCACGACTAACATAATGGGCACAAACGTTCTTATTGTCCATTCATATCCATTAATTTTCCGCTTGTATCCCTCTTGAGCATCCTCTGGCCATCCCGGCAACTCACATTCCGCTCCAGCTGGAAAATGGAAGAGGGAGCGAAACGAAAAGGTACACAGAACGTCCACCACAGCATAGTAAGCACGAAATAGAAAGGAGTAAGCAGAGGCATCTTTCATATATAAATGCATTTAAATGGACAAACACAGTTTGTACTGGGATGTATCCGAATAGGTGGTGAGGATGTCTGCATTATGCTTTAGAGTATGTGGAAGGACACCCTAGTTGGAAACTTTGATATTTCCTATAAAAAGTGGAGGAAATCACTCTGGATCTCACTATCAGTCAGCAGTCTGTTTTGGTGTACGACCTTCTTCACCCTTGTCTGCCTCTAACATTCCACATCATCCATTGTTCTTCTACCATGGATCATTAACACAGTCCTTATGGTAGCTGAGATCACTTTCAAACCACAAGAACAAGCCCTCTTCAGACTGTTTCACCTTTTCTACGCAAGGAGAAGGAGACGTTCCAAGAGCTGTCTGGGTCGAAGATGGATCGGGAGAAGCGTGGAGGATTTGGACTGTATGATTAAGCTGATGTTGCAGCTGTACGGAAATGAAGACCACTCATGCATATCCAGCACTCATTGAGGATTTGCCTTCCAGCCATGGTTTTGACGAAATTTGTAGAAGCGTCTGAGACCCAGGTTGACCAAGCGGAGCACCAGACTTCCCATCCCAACCTGGACCCTGGAACTGAAGCTGGCACTGACTTCTGGGTGGCCACCTGGCCTCTTGGGACCACAGACAGAAACATGCAATATCGCTCCTGGAAGTTGCCACACAACACCATCAGCTCAAAGTGGTCACAGAAGTGGGTGAAGGCCAAATTCATTGAAGAATACGTCGGAGGAAGCTCCTCCATTGTCCCACCACTGAAGAAGGCTGGAGGAAAGTTTGCAGAAACATGTGAGTATCGAGGTGCGAATTTTCCCCACACCCGTTGGAGCCATAGAATATGAAGCACGTGGCCTGCAAAGCTCCCGCCAACTCAGGGTCCAATTATTACAACATACAAGGGTTCTTTCAGTATCATCCTCTTGTGCCCATTGGTTTTGATTGCTGACTACCAGTTTTCATGTACATCGATGCTTCAGGCAACGGCGGGTCGCTTCAGATAGGCAGGTATACAACGCACAGTGACATTCAAGGATGGGCTGGAACGCACCTCATCATGGGTTTTCCACATCCCAGACCCCCTACCCAATGCACACACCAAAGATTGTTGCCCTAATTCATCGTGGAGCAGGTGATTGATGCCTTCTCCCTCAGAATCCCTACCCATGAAGCCCTACAGTTCAAGATAACCTCACCCGTGAAGCAGAGGATCTTCAACTACAAGGCTGTCCAGTCGCCAAGGCTGGGGGTGGGAACACCTATGGCATCCTTGGGCCAACAGGTTTCCAGGGTTACTTCTCACCCACCATGCAGCATTCAGCCAGAGACTGTGAGGAAGCATCATGGAAGCTGATGTCTGGCATCCTAGCACAATTCATGCGCACCCGCATAAACCAGTGTTTGCAGAATACAGGACTTGTGGACCCATCGAACAATGGGAATGGGGGCGCATGGGAGCCTGACCGCTCGAATGAGGCACAAGGACGAAAACCTGATAGACAATGTGGTATCGTACAAGGCCCCAATAGAGCTTCACATTGGAAGTGAAGAAGCAGCGCAACCTATGAGACACTTGGTGCAACTCCCCATGCTGGAGCGCAGGTGGCGGGTGGCCAAGACAGGATGGTAGATTTGGTTTATGATGCTTCCTTGAGCCTGTCTCATAACACTGATGAGATTTGTGCTATGTCATGTTGAGCTGGGCCTACAATGAATAGGGCATTAATAAGAGCTATATCTGATATTTTGAAATGTGGCTGAATCAATGAATAAAATTGTTATTGATAAATCAAAGGGCAAAGGTGTGGCACCTGGGTGAGGGTTGACTCATACAGTCCCACTATGTTGACTCGGTTTATCTATCCCAACAACTTATCCCTTACCTATCCACCACAAATATCCTTACCCATCCCACAAGCATTGCAAAAGATTAACCATTTTTTCAAGTTTTTCAACCAACACTTTATTAAGTAAAAAAAATGAAACAACTGTGCGTGAAGCAAGAAGATAACCTTTAATTAATAAAACTGTTTTAAGTAAACCGTATGACTTTTATAAAAAATAAGCACATAAATGACGCAAGTAAAGTGTTCTAAGCACCAAGATAAAGTTGACATAGGTAACACTCCAATCTCTGGCACTATTCTCACGTCACTTCTGCAGGCATGTCCATTAGGTCTCTGTTAAGCGGGAGACTGTTGGAGGTGACTGTGGCTGGAGGTGCTAGGTTTGAAGGCTTTGCCATTTGGGGTGCTTGGCCCTGAGATTACAACAGGGGCATTGGTGTTGTTCAGGGGCTTAGCTCTCAGAGAGCTGACTCGTGTAGTCGGCCTATTGAGGTTTGAGAGGCCCTTCATCAAAGTTACCTTGCGATGTGGTGTCAAGGCACAAGAGACTGAATTGACAGATTTTCTGTTGAGGGACTTGGCTGGCCTCGTGGTGGGAGGAAGGAGGAGTGTAGTGGGCTGTCTGGTTCTGCAGCTGGGGGAAGTGTGCCATCTGGCCATGTTGATGATACCTGGGTCATGTGGGCCTGGACTTGTGAAGGGCTGTTTCTCTAGCTGTGGGCTATAGTCCTAGGGTAGTTGTAGCCTCCGGTAGGGTGAGGAGCCTTTGTAAACGCCATTGGAAAGGCTCTGTGACATCACCTGGGGTGTGGAGGAGCAGGACCTTGGACTGGTATCGGAAGCAGTCAGCTGGCCTTGAGGGGATTGTGCAGACGCCCAGTTGCTTGTTGATCGTTTTGCTTCATCACCTGGTAATTGGGCACTTGGGGCAGGGGTCCAATCAGGGCTTCTGGCTTCACCGTCATGATTAAAGGCTTCCGGGTCCAAGGATTGGGTATTGTCGCTGATATGGACCGCTGAGACGAGAAGCTTTCTTGCTGGTCATGATTGTGTCCCCTGATCATACACAACAGGACAGTGTGCTCATGGCCCCTACAGAGATATATAGACCTCTTGCCTTGGCATCCTACTGTAAGCTGGGGGTGGGGGTGGTGTTAGTCTGGTGGCTGCCGCCTTCCTTGCCTCCATTTTGTTGACAGGGGATCCTCCAAGTCCTCCGCATGGAGTGTGCAGCCCTGTCGGCGGACGGGTCTTCTGCCCATGGCGGCCCTCCGAAGACACCTGCACGTCAACCAGGGCAGCTGTCTCCTGGCTGGAAGAGGAACTCGGCTGTCTGTGGGTGTCTGGATAGAGGAGGTTTCAGAGGGGCGTCTCGCTCCTCAGTTGGTGACCCTTCACGACGTTCCAGGAAGCTGCACTTGGCCATTATGATACCATCTCCCAGTGCCATGTAGAGCTTCAACAGCGGCGCGCGCGCGCTCTGCCCCAGATTTTTTCGAGATGTAGCTTGCCATACCAGGTACTGTTCATGTGCTTTCCAACCATACCCCAGGAGTACATCTGCAGGTGTAGCCAGGCTCTCTTGCCTTGTCTCTCCAAGCTTCCTGCTTCTTCTGCGACTGTTTGCGATAGTGTTCCTGTGGGCCCTTTCTCCACAGGTACTCATTCTCTCCTCAGCCATTCCAGCACCTTCCTCCTCATGGTCCTCGGAAATTGGTGTCACTTTGTTTTCCTCTTCTTCCCTTCTCCTTCCCTATGCCTCATTCCTCCCTCTACTGCCAGGGGCTTCACCATTCAGGCTTTGGAGGTGGGTTGGGGCTGGTTCCACCCATAGCCTTTCAGCAAGCAGCGAGCAGTTCTGGCAAGCAGCGTCATTACATCCCTCGATCGCAAGATCATTTCTCAGCTCACACGCACTCTCACGAGGTCAACAACAGCAGAAACAGCAGCAAACAGGAGGAAGAAGCACTACCCAGCACCAGCAGCACCAGCCAAGCAACAGCACAGCAACAGCAACAAACGCGATAGCAACAGCAGCTAACAGCAGGAGAAGCACTACCAGCACCCAGGCAGCACCAGCAGCACGCGCACAACCCAAGCAGAGTGTCAAAGTCCAGTGCCATGCGGGTTGGGATGCTGGTTCTGTCCTTCTTGCCAGGGGCTGCAGGAGTATAGCAACAGGCTTTCTCCTGTTTCCACTGACTGTGCAGGAAACCATGGTATGTTATTTGAAGATGTCGTGTGGCAGTGCATGTCTTTCCCCTTGTATGGCTGACTGCGTGTGAGCTGCATCCTTTTCATATCTGTGGATGATGACACAATCATAGCTCCCCTTGCTGCGCAGTGAACGCTTTTGCATCCAAGTATATTATCTGCTATTCATTCCACTTTGCTTCCTTTCCGATGTTAGTGCATGATGCATACCGTGTTACCATCCACTACGGCTATCCGCCCCTCCTTCCACTATTCTTCGCTCTTCGCCAATTCTCCCCGGGGAACCATTCGGTATGTATCAATCCCCTTCCCATCTGCTTCCAATCCTGCTAGGTTCTTCCTGAATGAATCCATACCGAACTTAACATCCCGCCGCTACGTACTACCCCCCATTCCACTCCCAATTCAACTTTCGCCTCATGTTTTTGCAAATTCTGGGCCCACGCTTTTTGAGCATGATAAACATAGAGATATAGAGACCCCCGAAATTTTGCTCGTCCTCTGTGTCCTTTTTGCATACGTTTTGCATCCGTCGGCCAGTGGGACCTAGCCTTAAAGTTCTGTGTATTATCACTAAGAAGAGCTGGTGCCTTTAGATCAGTAAGTGAGTTAACTTTAGCTCATTACTATCACAAGAAACAGGATCCAAATAGGATTTTTCAAAGTTCTAGATTTAGAAGTTGCATGTAGGTGAAATTCCATTTCCAAGTCAAAAAGTTAAATGAGTTTTTTCATGGATAAGTAGCAAATGGAACCAGCACAAACCTCTGTTCAGACATCTGCCTGTCTGTCTTTTCCCCTTCTCATTCTGAAAGAAGACAGTGATAAACCAATTTAATACTGTAACAAGAGATCAATTCTCACCTGGGGACCTGGGGACCTGGGGACGATTTTTAGAAATTTTTATTTTATTATATAAAATATGAAATACAAAAAAAAGAAAAGAAACGAAGTAATCAAGGGTGGGAAAGAGAATGGGAAAGGGGGATGTGAAATACAAAGGGGAAGAGAAAAGGAAAGAAAAGGGGGCTGTAATGACCCAGGCTGGGATACAAAACAAACAAAGTCACAGAAAACAGATGAAGCCCTTTTTATTCCTTCATTTTGCTTCCAACCTCCGAATATCTTTGATGGAAGACAAAAGAACTTGCACACAGTTACACAAAGAAGGAAAAAAGCAACACAAACCAGGCAAGATAAGGGCTGGAGGATGTCCACAGATAACATACACTGGGAAGGATGCCAAACTCAGGAACTATAAACTAGAGATATTTACAAGCTTTGTTTGCAGCGTTTGAAAGTACGTAGGCCCATACTCTTATTCAGTTATCACAGCTGTAGCCCATGAAGAGGATCAAGGCCCTCTCCTCCTAACTAGACCACACTTCTCCCTTATCCTCTGCTCCCTGCATGCCCTAGGATGGATAGGAGATGGGCCTGGGTCCTCCTCTGACTGCATAGCCAGCCTCTGGAACCACACTTCCACTCACTGTCAGCTGTTCCTCCTCTCACTCAGAGTCAGTCTCCATGAGGGGCAGGACAGGGGCATTAACTTCCAATTCTTCCTAGCTCAGTACAGCCACCCTTAACTTTTTGCTTTTACACATTAATATATAATTAGCCATCCAATGGTGCTATTTTACCACTGCAGCCTAGCTCGGGTGAACCAGTAGTAAAAAATGTTTCCATTCAGCCAAACAGGTAGTAAAAGAACAGCAACCAGTTCAGCTGAACTGATATTTCTTTTTTTGTTTTTTTCTTCCCAACAGTCAGCTGTTCTGGCAATGAGCTGTGCCGAGACTGACCTCGCTGTTTAATTGTTTCACCCAGGAGGCTTCCCTGAGGCCCAGGAAGTAAAAAAAATGGAGCACAGGCAGGGTGGTGCAAAAAAAAAAAAAA
>BHFT01009145.1:0-18043 GCA_004320025.1 Laticauda laticaudata
AACAACGGATGGAACATTTTGCTCGTCCGCTGTGTCCTTTTTGCATCCGTTGGGCAGTGTGACATGGGCTTTAGGTGCATGATGTAAAAGTAACTTTGTGGCCAACTCTCGCATTTGCAAATATCGCAGATCTGTAAAACAAAGGGAAGCTGAAGCAAAATCATATGCTTGGTTGTAGTTTCACTTAGTGTTTGTTAAAGAGTCGAAGGTCTCAATTACAGTTGCTAAATGAAGACTACCTGAGTTGCGAATTAAACTCATGGAAGAGGAGATTGTGGGTTGCAAAAACCTGCTCAATTTTTTCCCCATCCTGCTTTCTTTTCAAAATAAGGTGTTAATAAATTCTGCATGAAAATGATAAGGGACCTGAGTTGAGTAACGTTGAAGGAATGATGCAGTGAAAAATAGAACCAGGCCATCTTTTAGTGTTATCAGATGGCAAATAGCTCACCAGAGCAAACAGATAAAGCCTTGAAAAAAAGAAAAAAGAAAAGGGAAGAGGTTGTATAAGCCACAAAATCTTTACTGAGGGTTACAAAACCTAATGCACTTCTTCTTCTTCCTCTTTCACTGTCTGGTTCAGCAGAATGTGTGAACTGGACAATGTCTTTTCATGTGATCTAGCCTTTGCTTTCTGGTTTTTGGTGCAGATCAGTGACACAAAAGGCCCCCAGTTAATCCTCTCTCAAAGAATGATAATGCACTGGATAGCTAGTTTGGTCTAGTGCAGAGTTTCCCAACGTTTTTGGGTTGGCGGCCTGGAGTTGCGGGGGGGGGGGGGNGGGGAGAAGAGGGGATAGTTTTGTGGGAGGAGTGGATCTATAAACCTGAATCTGTGGGGGAAGATGAGCTGGAACTGGAGCTGACAGAGATTGAGGGGGCAGCTTTGTTGGCTTTGGAGGAAAATGGGGAGGAGCAGGGCCAATCAAGCCAGAGCCTTTCAGGATTGGAACAGCTTGAAGGCAGGGAGGAAGGTGAGCAGGATGCCCAGGTGATGAGTAAGGACCACCCTCTCCTGATCCTTGAGCAAAGAGGGTAGAGAAAAGGTGAGGAAAGTGCAGGCTGAGCTGGCTACTCAGGAGGAGAGCACCCATCCCTCTTCATAAGGCATAACTGGGTACTGAGATTTAAGGAGATGCTGTGGGGAGGGGCATTTGTCGGGAACAAATGCTGAATACGTGGTGTGTCGAGTGCCAATGTTTGAACTTTGCTCAATTCCTTGCATTGTTTCTGGATTTCTGGATTACTTGCCATGCTCCCTTGCTTCCTACACTCTTCAACTTGCCTTGCTGGATTTCTTGCTTTGTAGCCGTGGTATTCACAGCATTGGGCTGGATTATTTGTATCCAGAGGCTGCTTGAGGTGTGTATGTGTGTGTGTGTGTGTGTGTATGTGTCATCATTTGGCACTGGGACTTGCCAGTGCAAGTCCCAGTGCAATGTGGGAATGTTTGGGAAAATTTGGAGCAATAAAGGAGTGATTTGAACTGCCTGGGTTATCTCTGTGCTGTGCCTTGGATCATCCTAAATGGGCACATGTGCACATGTATGCACACAAGCACCCATTGATTGGGTGAGTGGAGCCAAGATTATCCATGATGCTCGCTTGACTGAGGCCCCTTGCGCCTGCAACACTCATGCAAGTGGGTTGAAAGTGACAATGATATTTGAGCAAGTGAGACCCTGAGTGCCTGCAATACTCATGCAAGTAGGAATGTCGCATGTATCAGAGGTGGTATTCAGTAGGTTCTGACCAGTTCTGGAAAATTGGTAGCAGAAATATTGAGTAGTTTGGAGAAACAGTCAATACCACCTTTGACTGACCCGCCCCTCATCTGTTCTCTGCCTCCTGAGTCCCAGCTGATTGGCTGGGTCTTCTTTTGTTGTCCTGCACAGGAGAACAGAGCTGGAAAGCAGGTTAGTGGGATGGAGAGGGAATGGGATTTTACAGTTACCTTCTCCCAGGAATGGGGAGGGAATGGAGATTTTACCGTATCCTTCCCCTGCCACATCCACCAAGCCATGCCCACATAACCACTGGCATGTAAGCATATGTGCACACCAGCTGGCCCCTTATGTGGTCCGCTGGCAAATAGGCCATGGCCTGATAGTGGGCCTTGGCCCACAGGTTGGGACCCTTAGTCTAGAGGGTAAAGCATCAGGCTTGAAATTGGGAGAGCAAACTTTCTGGTCCCCCAACCCAGACTGGATCCTGCAACATTATTCTGGGACATGTATATTCACCATCATTCATGAGAAATGTGGGTAGCTAGTGCTTCAAACAGTCCGGCTTTGAGAATCGTTCACAGCATGTGAAGCATCCACTTATAAACAGCTATACTTCCTTACATACCCCAATCAAAATCTAAAAAAACACAAACAACAGGCAATGTATAAATACCGCACACAGGACAGGATGCACACTGCTAGAGAAGATGTGCTCCAGCAGGAATCTGAAGGCTCGGAAGACAAAACCTCTGGTCCCCATAACCAAACCAGATTGAGCAGCAGGGAGTTGACTGTAATTGTTTGAAAATGTCCACTGATCACATTTTTGAATTCCATGGAAATGAGACAGCTACCTGGCATCAGGACAGAACTTTGCTTCCTGTATGGTTCACCTCAGCATGGTTCAGTTTAACCAGCCTGTGAATCAGAGCCGTTGAAGGAAGGCTTTGGAATGCAATGATTTGAATGACCAGTTGCTGGAAATTAAAGGTAGTCCTTGCCTTACAACCACAATTGAGAACCAGAAGTTCTGCTGCTAAGCAAGATGGTTGATAAAAACCTCCAAAACTTTAACCTTAGACTGTCTACTATTGACCTCACCCCTTTCCTAAGAGGTCTGTAGGGGGCATGCATAAGCGTACCAACGTGCCTACTGTCCCTGTCCTGTGGTTTCTTTTATTTTTCTTATATGTATCCATGTATTCATAACTATGTTTTTACTTATACCTATTACCTTGTAAGCAATTGACAAACCAAATAAAAATAAATAAATAAACGAGTCACATCTAATTTATGATCTTTTTTGCCATGGTTATTAAGCAAATCACTATATCATGTAGTGTTAGAAATTCTCTCTCTCTCTCTCTCTTTCTCTCTCTCTCCCTCCCTTCCCCCCCCCTGTGTGTGTGTGTGTTTGTGTGTATGTCACGACAGAGCAAACAAAGAGAACAGTCACTACGTGCTTTACTGCTCAACTATATAATTGTAATAGAAAACATAAAACTCTACTTAGAACATAAGAGCACTGAATATATACCATCGATCCAAACTTGCAAATACTGCCGATTACTGTCTTAATACTACTGTAGTTGTTGCATAAAACTACATATCAGCAATGAATTCTAACACATGGTCATTCAGTGAATCTGGCTTCACCCATTTACTTTGCTCAGAAGACACTTGGAAAGGTCACAAATGGTGGTCACAAGATCCTGGGATACTGCAATGGTTGCAAATAATACCAGTTGCCAAGCACCCAAATTTTGTTCATGTGACCATGGAGGTGCTGCAGTGTTGTCCATGTGAAAACTGGTCATCAGTTGCTTCTTCCAATGTCATTATAACTAAACAAATGGTTGTAAGTTGAGGACTACCCGTATTATCATCTCATTACATTTAAATATCTTTTTCAAGCTTTTCATGGCTGCTCTATCCTGTGCTAGTTTGTGCCATATTTTTTTATTGTTCTTACAGTTGATGGTGGATCCTAAAATGCAGAAGCTATCCATCACTGTCAAGTCTTCATTATCAGTTCTAAGGCTGGCTACTCTTCTTTAATGAACTCATTAATCAAAGAAAGCTGGAGATTCCAGTTGCTCTTTCCAAGACTCTATAATGTACCTCCAATTTGTAGATTAAAGCTCCTTGTTGAAGACATGGAATTTTTTTCTCCAAAGCTAAACTATGATATGGGGCTAACATACACAATGAAACATGGTTTAGTTAAGTGAAAAGAAAGTGCAGAGAAGAGCAACAAAGATTAGGGGACAGGAAGTTAAAACATAAAGAATGGTTGCAATTGGGTATGCCTAAGTCTAGTGAAAAGAAGGACTAGAGGGGGCATGAGAGCAGTTTTCCAATATTTGAGGGGCTGCCACAAAGAAGAGGGAGAGGGTGTCAACCTTTTCTCCAAAGCACCAGACAGAACAAGAAACAATGGATGGAAACTAATCAAGGGGAGAAGGAACCTAGAACTAAGAAAAAATTTCTTGACAGTTATGACAGTTAATCAGTGGAACAGCTTGCCTTCAGAAGTTGCAAGTTTTAAAGAAGATTGGACTGACATTTGTTTGAAATGGTATAGGGTCTTGTGCTTGAGAAGGAGATTAGACTAGAAGACCTCCAAGGTCCCTTCCAACTTTATTTTGAACTATGGTCTATCGGCAGCATCTTATTTATAAAATAAGATTGATATTTCCCTGCTTTTCCAGGAGTTTAAGGAAATCTAATTCTACTCCCTCCTCCAATTTCCATCCACATCAACAACCCTGTGAGATATGGTGGACTGAGAGAGAATGCCTAGTTTGGTATGTGACAAGGGACGTCTGATTGTCAGGGCTGTTGATTGTGACTTAAATGATAGTTGAGTGAGAGGCAATGTGAGGTTGAGATTTTTGGGACCAGTATTCACTGCAAGTTTGATTCCTAGAGTAGAGTAGAGTAGAGTAGAGTAGAGTAGAGTAGAGTAGAGTAGAGTAGAGTAGAGTAGAGTAGAGTAGAGTAGAACAGGCAACAGGGAATAGAATAGAACAGATCAGGGATCTCCAGCTTTGGCAACTTTAAGCCTGGAGGATTTCAACTCCCAGAATTCCCCAGCCAGTTGGGGAATTCTGGGAGTTGAAGTCCACCAGGCTTAAAATTGCCAAGGTGGACACCCCTGGAATAGACAACAGAGAATAGAATAAAATGGAATGGAATAGAATAGGATAGGGTAGGGTAGGATAGGGTAGGATAGGAGAGAATAGAATATAATAGGATAGGATAGGATAGGATAGGATAGGATAGGATAGGATAGAATAGAATAGCAGAATATTTTTTTATTGGGCAAGTGTGATTGGACACACAGGGAATTTTGTCTCCTGTGCATAAGCTCTCAATATACATTCAAGCAAAAGAATGAGAAATCATGATACAATAATAAATGGGAATTGAATAGAATAAGATCTAATATAATCAAATAGAATTGTATCAAATCAAAGCAAATAGAATAGAATAACAGGTTGGAAGGGACCTTGGATGTCTTCTAGTCCATCCCCTTATACCATTTCAGACAAATGATTATCCAATCTCTTCTTAAAAACTTCTGTTGTTGGAGCATTTACATAACATCTAATATTTTATTAGAAATATTTGAATAATAGAATAACAAAGGAAAGGGACCTTGGGTCAAGCAGGAAACCCTATACCATTTCAACAGATGGTTGCCCAAACACAGAACTGGTTTATTATTTTTTTCTTCCAGAATGGACTCAGCTGACTCAGTGCTTCTTGGCAGAGAAGAAATCAAAACTTTAAGAAAGAACAAGGAGGTTATTATCTTCCTCCCTGTTTTAGTTTTACATGTGTAATCAAATCATCAATTAGATCTTCACTCCAGAAAGAGTCAAATCCAAATTAACCTGTGTTCATTTATTGAAGGGAATCTCTGAACATCATTAAGGAAGCATGCATTTCGGCACAATTTATTTCTCCTATTAATTCTTACCAAACTTTGCTTCAAACTTCTGATCCTCTTGAGGAATCATTAATTAAAATTCAAGCTCCGTGGTGTATTAATTACAGTTAGGATCTCCAAACACTCAAGAACTTCATTTTTTCCTGCTTGAGTTTGAAGATACCTGGAATGCAATTTATCTCTTACATTCAGAGTATCTAAGATTTTATAAAGGAGAAATAGCCAAGATCAGATGGTGCTTACAAAAGCCATCTCCCAAGCTAGCTGAAAAAAAGATGGACAGAAAAGAACTAGTAAAGCTATCTGTGTGATCTTCTTTTTTCTAACAATATCAGGTAAATCTACTCTCTTTCTTAGAACAATTTAAATCTGAATCAGTCTTGGTCACCACATTATAAAACAGATGTTGACATGCTGAAAAGAGTGCAAAGAACACCAACAAGAATGAGGTTAAAGGCTAAAACATATGAAGAACGGTTTCAGGATTTGGTTTTGGCTGGTCTAGAGAAAAGAAGGACTAGGGGGGACATGTTAGCAGTATTCCAGTATTTGAGGGAAAAGGGGTCAACTTATTTTCCAAAGCCCCAGAAGGTAGGACAAGAAACAATGCATGGAAACTAATCAAGAAGAGAAGCAACCTGGAATTAAGGAGAAACTTCCTAACAATGAGGACAATTAACCAGTGGAACAGCTTGCCACCAGAAGTTTTAGGGGATTTGTCACTGGAGGCTTTTAAGAAGAGACTGGACAGTCACTTGTCTGAAATGATACAGGGCATCTTGCTTGAGCAGGGGGCTGGACTAGAAGACCTCCAAAGTTCCTTCCAGTTCCATTCTGATTGATTCATTGAGCCCAAACTTTCTGTTGAAAAGTGAAACAATTGTTAAATGAATTTTGCACTGTTTTATAGCTCAGACCATCTCTAATTAATTTACTCTGGTGATTGTTCTAAAGACTCTTAGAAAATGCCTTTTCTAACCATATAATTATATTTATTTTAAGGAATGGTGTGATGTGTGAATCAGCATAAATTTACCTTGTTGATCTAAAACAAAAAACAAAAAACCAGAGACTCAGTGTCTAATCCACCTGTAGATTTGGGAAACTAACTACATAACATTGAGTCAGTCAACCCTCTATATACAAATACCTAACAGGATTATTAAAATAGATGTTCATTACAGGAAAGCTCCTTGCTTGGAAGCTTAATTGCTTTCTAAAAATTAAGATTTTAAGTTAACCAGATGTTAATTGCCAAAAGACAGGTGTATTTTAAAAGAGAGTTATTTATGAAAGGTAAAAACTGAGGCAGCAAAAGTGAGTTTGTCTCAATATGTTTAAAACCTGTCCCAACAATATTGAGAAGGCAGAGGTTTGGATCTCTGGAGAAAGCACAAAAATGGAAAATCTGAACAACAGCATAGAGAAGGTAAATCATGCCTAAAATTCCAGAGTCATGCAAATTACCCCCAAAGATTTCTGTATGCAACTCCATCATGTATTGACTATAAACAGTCTATCTTTGAATTTGTAAATAGGTAGAATAGAATAGAATAGAATAGAATAACATAGTTGGAAAGGACTCCCTGAGGTCTTCTAATCCAACCCCCTGCCTAGGCAGGAAACCCTACATCATTTCAAATAAATGGTTATCCAACCTCTTCTTAAAAACTTCCAGTATTGGAGCATCTACAAGTTCTGGAGGCAATTTGTCCCACTGATTAATTGTTCTGCCAGGAAATTTCTCCTTATTTCCAGGCTGCTTCTCTCCCTGATTAGTTTCCATCCATTGCTTCTTGTCCTGCCTTCTGGTGCTTTGCAGAATAGCTTGACTCCCTCTTCTTTGTGGCAGCCCCTGAGATATTGGAACACTGCTATCGTGTCACCCCTAGTCTTTCTCTTTGTTGAACTAACAGAATAGTTGGAAAGGACCTCAGAGGTCTTCTAGTCCAACCACCTACTCAGGCAGGAAACCCTATGCCATGTCAAACAAATGGTTGTCCAATCTCTTCTTAAAAACTTCCAGTGTTGGAGAATTCACAACTTTTGGAGGAAATTGTTCCATTGGTTAATTGTTCTCACTGTTTGGAAGTTTCTCTTTAATTCCAAGTTGCTTCTCTCTGTGATTAATATCCATCCAATGCTTCTTATCCTGCCTTCAGGTGCTTTGGAGAATAGTTTGACTCCCTCTTCTTTGTGGCAGCCCCTGAGATATTGGATGACTGCTATCATGTCACTCCTAGTCCTATCCTTCTTTTCATCAACCAAGATACAACCTAATATCCAGCAACTATTCTTTATATGTATTAGCCTCCAGTCCCTAAATCATTGCTTTTTCTCCTCTCTTTCTTTTTTAAACAGTAACTTTTACTATTTTACATTAAAACAGACAAACAACACGTACATAAATGTGAAAAAGAAAAAAGAAGAAAAATAGAAAAAAAGATCAGAAAACAGTTTAAAACACTTTCGCTTCGACAGTTTTGTGGGACCTTATTTTCAACCATATCTTTATACAATAGATCCTTGTTCGAATATATATATATATATATATATATCTATATTATATATATACTATATATTATTATTATTATATATATATATACTATATATTATATATATAATATGTTTTTTTAAGTCTCGTGGGGTACTTACATTTTGCTGTTTAGCTTTCCTTCGGGATTTATCCCACGTATTGTATTTCTGCTGAAAGTTTAGCAACCGTTTCAGCAGAATTATCTGCCATCATCAGGCTTCTGTATGGAAGTGTGTCTCACAGTTTCTCTGGTTTCAAATTTGGGGCTGTCCTATTCTGATTGGCTATTAACCTGGGTTCTGTGTTCATTGGACTTGGAGTTTGATTGATTGGTGTTTCTGGTTTCTTCTTGTCTGTTTTGTGCTTTGATGGGCTGGCAACACTCTGTTCTTGTAGTTTGGAGGCTCTTTCAATAGCAGCTTGCTTCGTGTGAAGCGGCTGCTATTCATCAACGCAAGTGGGTTTCCCTGGTGCCGTGGTGGGGGGTGTTTTTGAGCTGGAGGCATCAAGGGGTCTGTCTGTTGCCAGGTTTTGCCTGGCCTGTGGTGTGGAGATCTTTTCTATTTGAGAGTGCAGCTCCAAATGATTGACAGTTGCTGGATCATTTTCATCTCTTTAATTCATGCTGTCAGGTTTTTTTCAATTTCTCTATGGCTTCTCTGGTGATTCTGTGGCTGGGGTTTTCTATAGTGGCTAGGTTTTAGTGTCCATTGAAGTTGATGTTGTACCTGTGGTTTTCATGTGTTAGCTAGTGAGAGGTGTGGTTCAGCTTTTTTTAACTGCATTTTGTTTGTTCATCTAGGGCGGGTACTTATTTTCTATGGTCTGTCCAATGTATGTGGCCGGGCATGATGTTACAGGATTTCGTATATGCCTTGGTTTTCAGGTCAATTTTGCCTTTTGGGGTTCCTCAGGATGGCTGCTATGTTTTTGTCTGTTTTGAAGGCAGTCCTGATGTGAATGCTGTGTAGTATCTTATGATTTTATCTGTAGTACTCTTAGTAGGGCAAGACAGCTGTTCCATAGGTCTGTGGTCTTCTACGGTCTCTGTTATGTCTGGTGTGTTTTTGTGGATCAGGTTTGGTGATTTTGTTTTTGTGGAAGCATTGGCTGTCAATACTTCAGTCAGGGTGCATATTCAGTCTTTATATGTGTCTTACTGCCAGGCGTTTGGCTCTGGTAAATTAGTGTTTTTCGCACGAATTTATCTGTGCTGGGTGGTGGTGGGATGGCGTTGAGGTAGCGGTTGGCTGTGTGTTTTCTTTGGTATATGGTGTGTCCCAAGTGTGCCATCTTGTTTCTTTTGTAGATTAGTACATCTAGGAATGGTAGTTGTTTGTTTTTTCCATTTCCATGGTGAACTGATTTGGGTTTGTGTTGTTTAGGTGTTGTTAGGAAATTGTTTTAGGTTTTCGTTTCCATGGGGCAAATCAGAAAATGTTCATCGATGTTATCTTAGGCCCATAGTTTGAGTTTGTGGTGGCATTAGCCGGTCTGGATTCGAATTCTTCCATGAACAGGTTTGCAATGGCGGGTGACAGTGGTGATCCATAGGGGCCTCCTGTCAATTTGCTTGTATCTTTGTCCTGTTGTATATGAAATGATGTGTTGGTTAGGCAGTTTCTGTTAGTTCCATGAGGTCTTTAGCTGGTTGGTATTTAATTTTTTGATGATTTCAAGAGTTTCTTTTATCGGGCTTGAGTGAATAGCTGAAACCACGTCGAACTTACAAGCAGATTCTTCTGTTCTGCGTGTAGATCTTTGATTATTTCTAAGAAGGGTATGAGTTTTGTACATATGAAGCTGCAGTTTCAGCAGGGGCTGTAGTTGTTTTTTGCTAAAGTATTTACTAGGTTTTTGATGGTGCTCCTATGGAGTGACCTCCTGGGTGCTGAGAGGTATGCCTTCTTTGTGTATTTTTGGGAGGCCCGTATAATTTTGGGCACTAGAAGATTTTTCTCTTGGATGATCGTCTGTTGGATTTCTTGCTTATGGGCTGGTTATAATTTTCTTCTTGTAATTTTTCCAGTTGTGTTGGGTCTGTGTTTTATAGGTTTGTATGTGGAGTCTTGGGGACAGTAGGGTCTGTCATTTGTTTTCATAGTCTTTTTCTGTCCATTAATACTGTGGCATTTCCTTTGTCTGCTGGAGTATTATTATGCTGTTATCGATTTTTTTTTTTTTTTTCAGGTTTGTAACGCTCTGAATTCATTTTTTGCAAATTATTTTTGCGTGGTTTTCGTTGTGCATAAGATGTGAGGTAAGCACTGGTGGTCTTATAGTCAGCTTTCATCTGTTTTAATTTGGTTAGGCTGATCGCTGCACGATGATGATGGGGTGAGTTTTTTTGGGTGCTATGGCATAATTGAATCCTTTGGAATAGGAATCTTCTTTCTGTATTTTTTGAGTTTCTGTTGGAGAACGTTTGTACTACTAATTGTTTTTCAGTGTTGTGGTGGTTAATTTGGGCAATTTTTCTATTGTCATTTCTAATTTTTTTAGTTTCCTTGAGAGTTTATCATTTTTGTTAGTGCTTTAGTTTCAGCTCTCAAGTTAGTGTTTCATCTATCCCAAAAGTGAGGGTGGATTTTGCTGCTCAATTCCAGGTGTAGTGATAGCAAATCTTGTTTAACTGATCTAATTGGATCTTTACTGTGAACTTCATTTCTGAGTAGAGCCAATTCGTTCTTTTCAGGATACGTTTGGTAGCTGCTGTTGCTTATGAAATGTTAATTTGAAGCCAGTTGGTGATTACAATTGTTAGTATATAAGCTGACAAGGAATTTATAAGGTCCATAGTATTCCTGCTCTTTTTACTTCCAGCTTCTCATATGCTTTGATCTGGCTGTTTATTTCCTTCCCGTAGAGGTCAGATATTTTGTTTATTTTTTTTCTTTTAAGCTCTCGCGGGTTACACATTTGTCTGTTTAGCTTCCTTCGGGTATTATCCACGTCATATGTAGTGCTGTTAAGTTGTAGCAACATTTCAAGCAAATCCCTTTCCCCAATCTGCCATCATCAGGCTTCTGTATAGAGTTTTGTATGTGGGCTCGTTTTCTCACAGCGTTGGTTTACAGGTACAGTGTTGATATGAGCGCATGGCGCCTATTATTTGTGGCAGGATGGTCTTTTTACATTCCTGATTGGTTGGGAGTTTTGGGTCTATGTTTATTGGACTCGGATTTGTTTGTTTGATTGGTGTTTCTGGTTTCTTCTGTCTGTTGCTTGCGTAGAGCAGTAGTGGCAGACACCTGCTACTGAAGCTCCAGTGGAGTAGCAGAGTGTTGCCAAGCCCAATGAAAGCCAACTAAAAACATGACAGAAAGAAACCAAAACCCAATCAAACAACTCCAAGTGCGAGGTATGAGGAAGATCATAAGAGACCATGGGATGATTATTCCCAACCAATCAGGATGAGAAAAAGACCATCGCACAAAACAAAACAAAACAAAAAAAATTATATGCATATAATATAGTATATAATATGTGCTGTTTAGCTTCCTTCGGGTATTATCCCACGTCATTGTAGTTTGGTAGTTCTGTTAAGAGTTGTAGAACGTTTCAGCAGAATCTCATCGCCATCATCAGCTTCTGTTTTCTGCTGAAACGTTTCTGCTGAAACGTTGCTAAATTTAACAGAACTACAAATGACGTTGGATATAACCCAAAGGAACTAAAACGGCACAAATGTAAGTAACGCGAAGAGCTTAAAAAAAACATATATTATAGGTAAGTATAAGTATATATATATATATATGATATATATCGCACACCACGCACATATTTGTGTTGTTTCTTATTTTTGCGGGTACTTACATGTATGCTTTCAGCTTTGTTCGGCATTTTCCACTCCATTATATTATGCTTTTAAGTGTAGCAATTCCTCTCTGCCAACATCGGCCAGTTCTGCTGTCATCTTGTTGTCCTTTGAGTAGACTTTCACAGCCGTTTCAGTTTTAATTTGGGGCTAGCCTACTGCTTGTGCCAATGGTTTTTCTTCATCCTCCCGATTGGTTTGGATCTTGGTCTTGTTATTGGTCTTGGAGTTTTCTGCTGTGTCTGCTTGATGTGGTGTTTCTAATATCTTCGTGTCTGTTTTAGTCTTTTTTTTTTTGTGCTGAATGGCTGGCAACATTGTGTCTCCTGTAATGGAGGCTTTTAGTGCAGCTTGGCTCTGAGTAACATGGATGGCTTATCGTTTGATAAGCTAGGTTTCATCTGGTTGCCTTGATTGTGGGTTGTTTTGAGCTGGAGGAATCAGGGGGGATCTGTTTGTTTCCAGGGGTTGCTGCTTTGTGTGTGGAGATTTTTTTGTTTGTGAGTGCAAGGCTTCCAAATAATTGATAGTCCAAAAGAGATGTTGAATCATCTCTTCTATTCATGCGTTCAAGGATCTTTTTCAATCTCTATGGCTTCTCTGATAAATTCTGTGGGCTGTGGTTTTCTAAACCCTAGCCACTATAAGAAAACCCAGCCACAGGAATTATCAGCAGAGGCCGTAGAGATTGAAAAAGACTTGAGCATGAGTAGCCAGAAGATGATTCTATCAGACTGTTAATAAATTAATTTGAAGCCTGCATTCACAACAACAAACAATCTCCACATCAAAGCCAGGCAAACACCTGGCAAACCTAGCTTCCTAATAAATGATAGCCGTACCGTTTGCTTGGTTTTAAGCCACACTAAAGCCTCCCAATGCAGAAAACACAATGTTGCCAGCAATCAAGACAAAAAAAAAAAAAAAGCTACAAAACGACAGAAGAATTAGAACACCAATCAGCAGAACCACAGAAAACTCAGTCCAATACAACACAGACAAAGACTTCTAACCAATCAGGATGAAGAAATAGCGATTCCGGCACGGCAGCCCCAAATTTAAAACTGAAATGGCTGTGAAAGTCTGACTCACAGACAAACACAATACAGAAAGCCTGATGATGGCAGAGGAAATTCTGCTACAACTTTAAAAGCATAACTATAATGACGTGGGAAAATGCCCGAAGAAAGCTGAATACCATATATATATGTATTCACTATATATATGTATTCACTATATATATGTATTCACTATATATATAAAATCACAATATATACACTCTTTCTGGAGTCCCAACATCTTTTTTACATCATGGTGACCAAAACTGAATGTAGTCTTCCAAGTGTGATCTTACCACGGCATTATAAAGTGGTATTAACACTTCACGTGATCTTGATTCTATTCCTCTGTTAATCTAGGCTATCCCACAGCCTAGAACTGTGTTGGCTTTTTTGGCAGCTGCTGGCTCAGTTTCATATTTGGCCAGTGGGAAAGTAACCGTGATGTGCTTTTTAACATCTTTGCCGTACGCTAAATAAATAATATTGAGGAATATTTTTTTCCTACATGTACATATTTTGAGCAAAATACCTTATTTCTCTTCGTTTAGGTTGAATGCATGTTCGTTCATCTGCCCCCTTCCAATGGTGAACCAGACAGTGTCTCATTTTGTGTTCTTGGGACTGACTGATAATCGGAGTCTAGAACTAGTTTTATTTGCAATCTTCTTCATCATCTACTTGCTTACCCTAGTAGGTAACCTTTTGATTGTGGTGACGGTAGTTTGGGACCGGTACCTCCACACACCCATGTACTTCCTTTTGGGAAATCTGTCCTTCCTTGACATCTGCCATTCCTCTGTCACGGCTCCAAAGATGCTCCTGGACTCTTTCTTCAGGCAGAAGATCATCTCCTTTGGGGGCTGTGTGGCACAATTTTTCTTTCTCCACATCTTTGCCTCTGCTGAGATCTTCCTTCTGACCATCATGGCCTATGACCGCTGTGTTGCCATCTGCTATCCATTACAGTATGCGACTCTTGTGAACCTGAAGATCTGTGCATGGTTGGTGGGTGCTCTGTGGATCGGAGGCATCATCCATTCTCTGGTCCAGACTTTCCTCACCATTCATCTTCCTTTCTGTGGCTCAAATGTCATAGACAGCTTTTTCTGTGACATTCCCCCAGTCATGAAGTTGGCTTGCGCCGATACATACTTCACTGAAGTGCTTTTGATATCCAACAGTGGGGTGATCTCTTTGCTTTGTTTCTTGACTTTGGTGTCTTCCTATGCCGTCATCTTTCTCTCCCTGAGGAAGCAGACAGCTGAGGGCCGTCGCAAAGCCTTTTCCACATGTGCTGCCCACCTACTTGTGGTGGTCTTGTTCTTAGGACCTTGCATTTTTATCTACACCTGTCCCACGTTCAGCTTTACCACCGAGAAGATGGCCGCTGTCTTTTATACCATGGTGACCCCCTTCCTCAACCCAGTGATCTACACCCTGAGGAACAAAGAGGTGAAGAACTCTATGAGGAAACTCTGGTGCCGAAGGAAGGTCTTCATAAGGAATGGGGTTGGTCAACTTGCTTTGGTGGAAAACCACTCAGTCAAAAAGGAGAAGACAATTCAGTGCAATGGATGATCTCAAGAAAGTCAAGTGAAGTATTTTAAGCTACAGAAGTTTTTTTTTAAGTATAGGTAGTCTTCAATTTACAATTTTACAACTTACAACAGAAATTTTGAACCCAAAATTTCTGTTGCAAAGCAAGTCAGCAGTTAAGTGAGTTTTGTCCCACTTTACAACCTTTCTTGCCACAGTTGTTAAGCGAGTCACTGCAGTTATTAAGTTAACAATATGGTTATTAAGTGAATCTGGCTTCCTCATTGACTTAGCCTGTCATAAGGTTGTAAAAGGTGATTACATGATCCAAAGACACAACAATTATCATAAGTACATACCAATTGCAGTACGATGAGGAAAAAAATGTCATAAATCACTTTTCCCAGTGCTGTTGTAATTTCAAACTGTTGGAATAAATGTTAGAATGTATCTTGTATTGCAACAACTACAGAATTATTCAGTCAGTAGAGGGCAGTGTTTAGTGTGCATCTATGATTATTATCTATGGTTTCTTTATGTTCTGAGGAGAGTTTCCTGTTTGCTATTATGATTATATAGTTGAGCAGTAAAGCACATGGTGACTGTACTGTTTGTTTGCTCTGTGATGATATATATAACCTGAATTTCTAATACAAACGGTCACTAAACTAATGGTTGTAAGTTAAGAATTACCTATATGTCTACAACAGGTCCATTTTTCTAAGTTTGGAGACATGGAAAGCCAACAAACTATGTTAAGTTTTTAGAACATCTGTAAGATACTATTAATTTCTATAAAAAGCAAGGTGATGGTTTTGGAGCATGACCAATCCAAAGGCCTGAAATCTGTGCTGGAAACAGTTCTGTAGGAAAAGGACAAAACCACACTCCTACATAAGATTTAATGAAGAACTGGTGAACTGTCCCTTCCCAACTAAGTGAAAGGGGAGAGTTGGAGGGAATAGCCTAAAAGGAAACAAGGACATGTGTTTTATTCTAACCAAAATGTCTATAAATGAATATTGGGGAAATACTTCTCAAGGGTCAACGATTGAAGAAAAATCATTCATGCTAAATACTATAAGACGGGGTCTAACTTGATTTCATTGAGGGCCACTGTCTGCATCAGGATTGTGTTTGACCTCAGAGGGCCAATTAAATGTCATTCATGTCTGGGCATCTGTGTTGACCAAGTGTTAAGGGAGGACTTCCCTCAGACCCTCCCTCACTCTCATTATAATCTCATTGCTTGCTTGTTTGCTGGCTTCCTTCCTTCCCTTATTTTTCCTTCCTTCTTTCCTTCCCATCTTCCCATCTTTTCCTTTGTCTTTCCTCTTTCCCTTTCTCCTTTCCTATCCCTTCTTCCATACTCAAATGCAGAAGGGGAAACATTTCTCCTTTTGCTTTGTTTTTAGCTTGTTTTGCTAGCCACTGCCACTGAAAATGGAGCCTGCCTGGGGGGGTGGGAGGGGAGGAGATGCATATGCGGCCAGATCCAGCCAACGGGCCTTGACTTTGACATCCCTGCTATAAGACTAGTTGTCTAAAAAGGCTGTTATATGTTTGAATTCATTCTTTATTTTATTTCTATGGACCCTTTTATTGTTCATTCATTAATTTGTAATAGAACCCATTGCTTTTTTTCTTTAATTGTTACTGTTTATTAATTATTACACTTATAGAATATACAGAATAGTAGACTTGGAAGGGACTTTGGAGGTCTTCTAGCCCAACCCCCTGCTCAAGCAGGAGAATCTATACCATTCTGAACAAATGGTTGTCCAATCTCTTCTTAAAAACCTCCAGTGATGGAGCACCCACAACTGAAGGCAATCAGTTCTACTGTCAGGAAATTGTTCTTACTATCAGGAAATATCTCCTTTGTTGTAGGTTGCTTCTGTCCTTGATTAATTTCCACCCATTGCTTCTTGTCCTGCCCTCAGGTGCTTTGTAAAAAAAAGTTGACCCACTCTTCTTTGTGGCAGCCCCTCAAATATTGGAAGACTGCTATCAATTATAGTTAATGATATTACTTATTTTAATACTATTTTTATGAAAAGATTCTGGAGTTGGAAGCTCATCCAGTATTTTTCATATAAACATGAAGTTCAATTGCATCATTCAAAAAAAACTTGAGGTGTCTTCATTTCAGAAATAAAAATATTGAAGGATGTCTAAAATACTGGAGACAAATTTATCAGCTTCGTCAAGGAATTTCTGGTCACCCAAAGAAATTTTGTACTTCTGTTTTTAAAATTATGCAATTCCGTGCCATTTACACTATTCTTAAACATACCAGCATTTGAAATTGTTATAACATTGAATTCTTTTCATTACATTGCCTTAGTATATACATTATCTCTTGCATGATTAATTTGTAGAAATAGTAGGAACATTTTTTCCTATAGGTGTACTGCAAAAGAGTACAAAGCAACATCAAGACTTTGATACAATAATGCACCAAATTGCACTTTCAGAACTAAAACATGAAGTACAGGTATAACCTGAATGTCCCATAATATTTAAAACTATCATTTCAACTAGCATCTACTTTGCAGTTAATTTCTGGAAAAAAAAATGCTTACTTACACCTGCTACAGTTACTCTTTTCTCAGTAGTGATATTCAGCAGGTTCTGACCAGTTCTGGAGAACCGGTAGCAGAAATTTTGAATAGTTCAGAGAACTAGCAAATCCCACCTCTGACTGGAGATTTTATAGTATCCTTCCCCCGCCATGCTTCCCAAGCCATGCCCACAGAGCCGGTAGTAAAATTTTTTGAATCCCACCACTGGCATAGGCAATATTGTTTATTTAAGTGTAGTAACCGAGGGTCTGAACAATGATCTAGTTCAAGGGTGTCAAACTCAAGGCCCGTTGGCTAGATTAGGTCTGTGATGTGGTTGGATCCAGCCCGGGGGCCATCTTGGTTTACCTAATGCGAAGAGGAAAGATCGGATCAGCCTGGCTTCAGCCCGGTCTACCCGATGCGAAGAGGAAACATGCCAGCAGTTTGAAGAGTGGTGTTAAGCTGGCCATGCCCACACAGTTCCTCCCCCCCCAGAGGTCAACCACAGCCCTGATGTGGCCCTCAATGAAATTGAGTGTGATACCCCTGGTCCAGATATATAATTAGGTCAAGGATGGATGCTTTTTAAAAAATGCCCCAATTTTTCTCTTGCTTTTTTGTAAATGATATACCCTGACAATACACTGTATTCAAAATATGTTTATGAATAAAAAAAAATAAAACATATACTAACAAATTAAAAAAAATGCCTATATAACAACTTCCTGCAATCTGGCTCACCTCAAGTGTACTAAAAAAATACAGCCTTAGTAAAGCCCATGTCACACTGCACCAACGGATGGAAAGAGGATGTAAAATGGAGAGAAACACTTGCCATCCGTTG
>BHFT01009146.1:0-25948 GCA_004320025.1 Laticauda laticaudata
ACTTTCTTATTTAGCAGAGCTACTGAGTTTGAGACATACTTCCTTATTCAATTCAATGGGCCATCCAACATGACTTCAGTTCTGCTCACACAGTGCATATATTTCTTGTGATGATGTATTGTCCTGGTGGAAAATTTCATTTACTGGCCGTGTCCTTTGCTGAACTTGTTGCTCGTCAGGAAACATGATAAGCATATAAGTGGCGTGGTATTTCATTTATCATGCATCGTTTTACACACTCAAATATCTTATGCATAATTCTGCATTCTGCATTGTAGAAATCAGCTTGGAATAGGAAGAGTTCTACAAATAGAGTATCCATTTATAATAAATAAGAATATCATTGTAATAAAAAATATTCACAGCTTATACTTTTATTTCATTTTATAGCTTTGGTGCATGCTATTAAACACAAATAAAAATTATGTTGGTTTGTATTGGTGACTTATGTTGGTGACTGAATATAAAACAGAATTATGTGATATAAAAATATTAGGTTTATAAATAGATGATTTGGATTTTAAAATAAAGCTAAAACTTGATGTATCCTACAATGGCAGAATACATTTTTTGTGCACTCAGATTAACAGATTGGAAGGGACCTTGTAGGTCATCTAGTTCAAGCCCCTGCCCAAGCAGGAAATCATTCAATAGTGTTTATATTATATTGTACAGATTATTGTAGATTAAAATATTATTGTTATAATAAACTGACAACAAAAGGCCTAATTCTGCTGAAACTAAAAAAATTCATAAAATGTTCAACCTGTGTTGGTTGAAAGAAAGAAAATGCGTTTAATCTTCAACTATTTTAATTTTTGTTATAATAAACACTATCACCCTTTGTTCACATTCTTGTATTTTTATGTATGATATTTATTTTTTTTATAAAAGACTACATCTTGCTATGTAAAAATCCTGTCACTTTAAAAAAACCTTACTGTTGCACAAACTGACAGATATTTTGTCTTTATTTTCATTCTTTTTAGTTAAAACATGAGAAAAATTTCATTGTTGACCTTTCAAATTTCTGCATATATTCAGACAATATTACTCAGAATAGTTTAATTTTATATGTTGAATTGTTCATAATAAATAACTTTTCATAAAAGTAGGATACAAAGAAGTAATCACAACAAAGGAAATTAGCTTCTTTATAAAATATATTTTACATAAAATATAAAAGGATAACATTCAGACATTTTAAATTTCATCTGTGTGAAAAATCTGATTTATAAATATTACATTCAAACTTTACGGTATTTTGTATATGTAGCATTTATTTTTATACCTATATATCTTCAACAAGCAGGCATTTATTTTTATCATTGTGGCTGACAAAATGTATCACATGCCATATTTCAAAAGATGCACATGATTTGGATTTTTCTGTTTGAAAATGTAACAATTCAATTAATATTTTTTCCTTCACAATATAGTGTGAGGCTACTCTTGAAACATTTAATACAGGCCTTATATTGAGAGCCAATTTTGTGTCATTAAAGTATCAGGCTAGAACCATAAATTCTAGCCCCATGGGCACAAAACTAGTTGGATGATCTTGGATCAATCACTTTCTCTCAACTCTAGGAAGAAGGCAATTGCAAAATACTTTTGAAAAGTTGTACAAAAAATAAGTAAATCTCTCTCTCTCTTTCTCCCTCCCTCCCTTTCTCTCTTCTTGTGATAATCTCCTTGTGAGAGAGAGAGATAAAAAAGGGAGAGAGCTTATTATTTGAAGCTCTTTTCCTTTGGAGCCTGTAGTTAACCGGTTTTATAGTCATTTCTGCCTTTCTTGTCAGCAAGAAACACTGGGAAATATTGTTCAATTTTTAGCTCTTGAGTTATGGCTCAACTTGTATTTGTTGGGATTGTACTCTACCTGCAAAAGAGGTTTGTCTTCTGAGCTTGCAGGAATCACAGTTAGTAACGGTGGCATCAAATATATTTAATAAAATAATACAATAACAGAGGTGGAGGGCATCTTGAGAGTTTTAATGTTCAATCCTCTATACAATTTCAGACAAATGGCTGTCCAGTCACTTGTTAAAAATCTTCAGTGATGGAGCACCCTCTACTTCTGAAGGCAAGCTGTTCCACTGGTTAATTGTTCTTGCTATCAGGAAATTTCTTCTTAGTTCTAGGTTAATTCTCTCCTTGATTAATTGCCATCCATTGCTTCTTGTCCTCCTTTCAGGTGTTTTCTAGAATAGGTTGACCCCTCTTTATTTTGGCAGCCCCTCAAATATTGGAGTGCTGCTATCATGTCATTCCAATCCTTCTTTTCAATAGACTACATGTACGCAACCATTCTTCATATGATTTAGCCTCCAATTCCCCAACCATCTATTGAAGACTACATGTTGATTGTGTCAACTAGTTACAATGTGGTGGTGATGCTGCCTATTCCAATTTTTCTATCTTAATCAAGAAGCAGATTGTGGTCTCTATTTTGTAAAATGCATTTTTGAAATCCAAGTATACTGTATCCACAGTAGCTTGATTATCTTGCTTGATTATCTTTTCCATGATGTTTTCAGGTATTGATATCAAGCTATTTTATATATAATTTTATATAATTATTATATATAGTATAATGATATAATTATATAATTTATAAGTGTATATATATTTATATGATTTGAAAATTTGTTTCCATGTATTTGTACCCTACTCTCTTCTAGCACTCATGCTGTTAACTAAAGTAATTTGGTAAACAAACATCTGCAAGAAAACAACCAAGCTTAGAGAGCACCCTATAGTTCAATCCTGAACTCTAGATATTTTCCTTTATTGGTATATTCAGTGTCCCTATTTCAATGTTCATCAGTAATTGGATCTGGAAACAGTTACTTCAGCTTTTAGTGCAACCTGACTTGCAACGCTTTGTACATAGGTAATTTTGAATGAAAATCTGAAAGCTACACTTTGGTAGAAAATATTGTAGTCAGGCCGCTAATGGATATATCATAACAGAAATATAATGTAGCTGTGCTGAAAGACTTGAATGATCACCAATTATTTTCTGTGTGCAAAATATTAGTTTTAAATTTTAAAGCAACTATATAGCTTGAGAATTTGCAACTGTTATAAACTACAATTATTATAAATCTGTCTTGGCACTGAAATCAGCAGTAAAGGCCCTCTTAAAATGCCTTTATTTTTCAGGAGTTGAGAGAGACTTACGGTATTTTGCTCTGGAAAGTACTCTCTCAGTCTAACAACTTTCATAAATGGTCTGAATAAGTAATTGATAATATGGTATTTTTGTCCAAATCTACTATTGTATAAACCAGTATTTGTGCAGACTCCAATGAAAGTTTGAAATCTGATTTGGGTTTCTCTAACTAAATAAAATGGCTGGAATCATCAATTGAAGATGGGACTAATGGATATCACTCTTCCATCTCTGTTTATGCAACTTTCATCTCTTTCTAAAGATTTGGAACAAACCTTGCAACATAATTTGATGGTGATACCTTATATTGTCTTAGACTGAGCCTTTGTATATAACTTTATAAAGATGTAGATGATTGACTACATTGCAAAGTTAAACACAGGCCTGGCCATTGGTAATGGCCAGGTGTGGACAATTTTCTCAGTAAGATTTAAGGAGATTACTTCCGGTATGAGCAGGGCTCTGTTTCTGACTTCAGAACTGGAAATAAATAAAAACTGGCCACCGGTAGATTGACACATGATTATTTTTGAAGCTATGGATTCATTTTTTTAAAGGATATTGCAATTCTTTCCACAGAATTACTACTATTTAATTTATTGGATATTAATAATATTTTGTTTTGTTATACATGTGGTATAACTTGAGAATTTTTATGAGACATTATTTGTAATGAATAAAATAAAAATAAGGTCAGGTAGTTTAAAATTGTGATAGTTCTAACCAGATGTGAATGTTATAATATTGATTACTAACTTAATTCTTTGATCTATTTCACTCAAAAATAAATATATTATTGATGATAATGGGATTAATTAAAATTATTAAAATATAATTAATATTGGTTTAGAAATGATCATCACAAAGTTATAAAGTAAGTTTCCACAGAGAAATAAACAGCATACTGTATGTTGAATATTCTAAACCTAATGTCTGCAGAAAATTTTTCCTATCAATTCTTATTTGAGGAAAGGTAATTTGATTTTAAAATTTGTATCCAAAGAAAAATAATTTCAGTGAAATTCTCAGCCACCCATGAGTGAGTAAAGATCAGTCATTGTTTTCCTGTGCCTTCAAGATTGTAGCAAGAATGCATGTTGGTCATTTCCTCCCTCTTTCCATTTTCAGCTGCAGTGGATGTGAGTTGAGGAGATGGCCAGAGGATGCAGAGAGGATACAGNGTTCATCCGTTCACAAAGTTTTGTGCAGCTCAAAACTTCTTGCGCGGATGAAATCTCAGTGAACGGATGCTCGAGGGATAGAGCGTATGAAACACGTATGCAGTGAGTACACAGTGGATGCATGGCGTTTTCCAACAGATGGCAAGCTTTTTTTAACGTTTTACATCCTCTTTGCATCCGTAAGTGCAGTGGGACAGAGGCTTTAATCAATATTTTCCAAAGAGGAAATATATCAAGTCAGGATTCAAGTGAACTATTAATAGCATAGTCTGCTGGTAAATAATATATGATAGTGTCTTGAAATGTGGGATTGGTTGTTTTTTAATATGATAGATGAAATCACAAGAGCCTGAAAAGAGCAGATTGTATGACATGTTTGATAAGTCCTATGAAACAGTTTACTATTAAAATGAAAATATTAATCAGTGACTAGGTACCATAGCCTTGTTGTTTAAATGCTATTTAAATCCTATTTTCTAAGTTTTGGTGTATCTATGTTAGCTTTCAAGCATTAGCACTATATATTTACAAGGCGAAGTATCATTTAAGATACTTGTTGAAAGTGCACATATTTACTCTTGTTTTATTTACAATGTTGGATACCAATCACAATTTATATTTAAATTAATTATACTTTATTATTTCTTTTTAATTAAATTTCTTAATTTTTTAAAATGCAGGTTTAACTGTTATGCTGTCATCATACAAAGGAGTCACAGATGTACACTCTTTTTTTGAATGGTGGAATGTGTTGTTTTTACTCTTTTAAAAATTACATCTGAGAAAGAGAGATGTTTCGTTTGAGGGATTGCATTATGACTTTGAATTTTATTTATAAAACATAAAAGACTGACATATATAAGTTAGGAGTTTGCTTCTGAAGTACATTGTAGCAAAAATAATTGGAAGGCAGTTGTAGTGTGAAATATATGACAGCTTTACAGGGCATAAGAAGCAGCTTTTTCTTTGTAATGGTGTAATTGCCTTAAACCCCACAATCATAATTGTTATCAAAAAATAATCCCAAGGAAAGGCTAATATAAGGTGAGCAGACTATTATGAGAGCTTTAATACACTCAATTTCTTGGAATGGGAAACACAGGCCTTCAATCTCCCAGTGCTTTTAGCGTCAGTCAGAGAGCACTCTGTCATTTCAGTGCATCAAGCCTGCAGTATTGATTTTTCCACTGACTGAAGCAGCCATATAAGCATAAATTTTGCATGAGGCTTTCACTTTGTTGACTCTCCTTTGGTCAGATGACATATTATGTGAACATGAAAACTGGATAATAACAATGCATGATCAACCTGCAGGTATCAAAGCATGGGCGTTTGCAGCTTTGAAGGACAAAAGCTGTGGTGGTGCCTCTCTGGCGTGATAGAAAACAGATATATGCACTCATATGCAGTTCCATCTATCTCTCTATCCCCTTTTTGAGGGAAAATATATGAAGGTATATTGTGAAATTGTGTGTATTATTGTGGTGAGTGAATGAGTATTTATCCCATCTTCCCCCCCCACACACACACATAATCTCAGAATCCACTGCAGATGAAAATCTGTTTATTGCATAGGCAAGATTTTGCTACCCAAGATGTATCAAAGCCACAACTTCTATTTCTTATTTTACTATTTTTCCCAGTTTATGTGCATGTGCTGCTCTGCTTTTTGGCTTACTGCCATATCTTTTAAATAAACCCTGGAGACTAAATAGTGTACTCTGAGTACTACTTTACTCTAGTATTTGTGCTTTTTACTTCTTTTCCTTTCCTTTTTTTAAAAAATCCTTATTCTGCCCGATGATAGTCAAGCAAGAGAAGGGAAATCACATCTTCTTGTTAATATTCCTTGACTTTCTGCTCTTCATTAATTGTTTAAGTATTCTATTTCAGAATCCATTCATCCGATTTTGACGTCATGTCACTGGATTAAGAAAGGAGTCTAAGTAATACAAACACTATAGTTTCCAGTGAGAATTGCAACAGTCCAGATTTAACAGATTTAACATATAATTAGAGTTGGAAGGGACCTTGTAGGTCATCTAGTCCAGCCCCCCACCCAAGCAGGAGACCCTACACCATTTCTGACAAATGGCAGTCCACTAACAACTGTTTCAAGAACATTAATTACTGCTGTTTGTAATATTATGAATTGAAACTTGTTCAGATTAAATTGAATTCACTTGAAAGAACATATATTGTAAGCAAACCCATCAATTCAGTTTTAGTTAGTAAAAAGATGAAAGCTACTTGGCTTTAAATAACAATCAGAAGAAGAAAATCACTGGAATGAATGATTACACGAATTTATTTTGCATTTTGCTTAACGTATTTTTTTCATAACCACCATCTACTGTAACTGAAGGAATATTTCAAATAGGCAGAGATATGCTAAACCATATTATAGCAATCTTAATATGCAGGTAAATATAATGGATAAATGATGAATATTAATTCCAAGGGAATCAGAGATTATGAGTGAGATTTATCCACATGTACATGTTCTAAAGCGGTAAATTGCATGTCTGTGTGCTTGTTTCTTTTATTTTCCTTTATTTTACTACAGTTACACTATATCCATGATGGCAAATCTATGGCACATGTGCCAAAGGTGGCACACAGAGCCCTGAGGGCATGCAAGCCATCACCCCAGCTCAGCTCCATCATGCAATATTGAAGGATATGTTGCACATCTGGCTGATTCTAAAGAGTGAGGCTTAACAATTACCCAAACTATGCAATTAAACCAATAGGTTAAAATAATTTAATTCTGATGACATTGTATGCAATTCTGTATTAGGACTCCCATTTAAATAGATGTGGCTAGGTTATTGGAATGCTTTTGGTTTCCTTTTAAGATAAACATTTTCCTAGTTACACAGAGTAGGGGTGCTAAACTTTACAGGTCTGAAGAAACATTTGTAATACTTTAATCACTTTATGGGAAAGTAACAACATGTTACTCTGAAGGGTATGATCAGTCCCATTACACAAATTTACAGAAAGACAAATAGGTCAAATTGTTTCTACAATTACTTTTACTCCCATGTTCATTAGCATGCGTATTTGCGGGGGTGGATGGGTGGGTTGATGCGTGGATATAATTTCCAAGAAAATTCTACGTTCCAGCCACTTTTTTATTTTCTAATAATACCTCTGGGCTGTATGTTGAATTCATATGTATTCTTGGAACTAAAGTTGAGGCAGTTGGCTTGGTAATATTGGCTTTCCAAGCATGAATTATGCATTTTAGTAATTTTAAAATGCAAACCTAAGTATATCTACTCAGAAATAAATTCTATTTAATTCACTAGTGTTTGCTGCTAGGTAAATCTGCAAGGCAGGCAATCGTTTTCTAGGGCAAAAGTACATTTAGACTTACATAAATTGCTGAGAATTCTACCAAAAAACAAGGAAAAGAGAACAGGTACATAGGAAAAGTGTGGATTTGAATAAATGTTTAAAAGTTTACACACTTGAATGAATAAAATATTATCTTTTCAATAACAGACAGATGCTTCATCTGGAAGAAGGCTATGAAAATTATCAAACACCTTATTTGAATAGTTTGTTCTTCCTACTGAAGACAAAGCATGCCATTCTCCTCTCTAGTGGAGATAGCATCCAGGATTGGGTAACCTCGTCTTGCTAGGTGATTGGACAGAGTTTGTCAGCTCTGTGAGGACATTCCCGTTACCAACGATCCCCAGCTTTTGACTCAGTCAAGCAACTAGGACAGCGTGTTTTAAATTGCTCCACAATTTGAGATAAAATATCAACAAATAACAGTCTACCAACTGAGCGACTGTCTGCAACCAGTGATCAGGGCTTTGACCTGGATTGGCTGGGGCCAAATTGGACGAGGGCTGATCTGCAGTCAAGTAAGGAGATAATTGCCACAGTTGGTGTGAATGAGCTTAGCTCCACACCGCTAACCATGCAAAGCTTGGGAGGGCTGTTTCACGCATTTAAAGTGCTGATCTGACGGCTTTCAAAGTTACCATGGCAACCGTCTGAAGGGTGTGAAGAGAGCTATCAAGGAAGATTAGAGGAAATTGACAGCTTTCCCAGTTGCAGGGGACCCTGATTATTGATTGCTTGTTTGGGCACTTTTTCACCTTTGAGTCTAGACGGCAGTGCAACTCCCAGGGGAGGCAGGTTGCCTGACAATTTAGACAGGAAAATGGCAGATTCAACTGCTAATGGCGGCCGTGCAAGCAGGAGACCAGAAGAAATGGCTCACAGGCTGTTACACTCTCACAGCCCTGAAGTGCCAACTCCATCAGCTTCCACAGAAGCCTCCAAGCCTAATTCCAAGGCTGTGGAGTCTCAAAAGAGCTTCAAGGCAGCCGAGTGCGATGAGCACTGTAGAGACAGGGTTCTGAACAGGTTATGGGCTAAGGGACAGCAAGAAGCATCCCAGAGAAGCCCTAAAGCAATTCCAAATAGTATAGTGACAGATTCCCACCAAATGGAGGAATGGCTGTTAGACAGGTGAGTTAAGACTCGTCAGAATGACAGTCAGCAATTATAGGAATAGGCCACTGGGGAAGCTGAAGAGTAGTTTCAATTCCAAGAACCACAGCTGCCTTTTGGCATTGCTGAGGAAAGAGACTTGTTTCCTGTCTTCCCAGCAGTTACAGAATTTGCAGGACAGCTCTGAGACAAAGAGTGGCTCCAGAGGCCCCTTTCACCCCCACTCCTGTGGGGGTCTGATCAGCAGGGGGACAGGACGTTGATGTACAGTTAGATATGCAGGCTGTGAAAGTTAAAGCAGTTAAGCAAGGAATATCAGCTGACCTGAAGCAATCCGGACAATCACCCTCAGTGGAAGAACAGTACCTGTTCTTCATCTAGATTAAGCCTGAGACAGGCTTCTCAATTTCATGATGAGCTGTCGCTGTATTCATATCCATACTCCCCTGCTCCTTCTCATCATACCCAGTCTACTCCATCAGACATAGGTGAACAAAGAGAGAGGGACCTTTCAGAGGATGAAGGCCTGAATTCTGAGCATCCAGTAGTTTCAGGATTGTTCCAACCAGTCCTATTTACGTCCCTCCTCTTCAAGGCCAAGAATACCACAGACAGGGATGGATCTTGAGCTTCCAGAGCCCGCAGGCACATCAGATGATCTAAATGACCCTCTCTTCTCAGAGGGGACCTTAGTGGAAGATATCATTCCACCCCCAAGGATGTTCACATCCTGGGTCTTGGAAACAGTCTGTTTTGGCCTGTCTCTAGAATTCCTCTCCATTCCCCCAAGGTTTTTCATTCGTGGCCCTATTTCTAGAGATGGGGCAAAATGGATCCTCATGAAATTTTATTCCATCCTCTTTGTCATTCCAAAAGCCTTGGGGGAATGGAGGGTAATCCTGCACCTGAAGTATCCGAACCACCGACTAGCATACTGGTGGTTCAAGATGCATTCTCACCAGTCTATTATGGATGGTGTTAGGAGGGTGGCTTCCTCACATCTACTGACTTAACAGAAGCTACCTGCACGTCCCTATATTACCTGCCCACAGGCAATACCTTAGATTATTCTATAATGGCCAACATTTCCAATATAGGGCTTTGCCCTCTCTTGTTGGCACCAAGAACTTTCATGAAACTGTTAGCAGTCCTAGCAGCCTATCTTAGGGTTATCTCAGTCAGAGTCCAGTGTTATCTCCTCAGGAAGCGGAGGGCTTGAGGATTACCATCCAGGTGCTCCAGAAGCATGAGTTTTCTGTAAATAATGCCAAAAGCAATTTCTCTCCCATTAACCATTTGCTCCCCCTGGGATCTGTAATAGACAACCTGGCCTGCAAGGTTTACCTTTCCCAGGAGCATCAGTCGAGCATAAAGGAATTGGTTGCCCTTGTAAAATCAAAGCTCAGGGTGACCCTGGCTCTGTTTTCACAGCAAAATGGTTGCATTTATTGCCATAGAGCCCTGGGCGCACCTGCATGCCAGGGCTCTCCAGTGGTTTCTCCTACCCTTTCAAAGGGCAGGCAGGAGTAGTTTCCACTCCCAAGTTTGGGGCCCATTAGAAGTTATTAAGTCTTTTTGTTGGTGGTCTTCACAAGCCCTTTCTTCGGGAACCCTATTCAAGGAAGCTGCCTGGCTAATTCTGACCACCAGCACCAGCTTTTTTGGCTGGGGAGCTCATCTCCAATCCAGGATGATCCAGGGACAATGGTCTCAGACCGACCTGGCTCATAACCTTAATTGGTTAGAACTCAGGGCAGTCCATCTGGCCCTGAAAAAAATGCAGAACATTGTACCAGACAATTATGTTCTGGTCCAAACAGACAATCTGACCACTAAGGTGCATGTAAATCACCAAGGGGGAACTCATTCTAGACCCCTTATGCTGGAGGCAGTACAACTGTGTCTCTGGGTGGAGAGACACCAGGTATCACTCAGAGAAGAGCACATTTCTTGTGTATCCAACATTCAAGCAGACTGGTTTAGTAGAGCCACAATAGAGTGGCTTCTGCACCCCACTTTATTTCTGGAGCTGTCAGAGCACTTTGGACAACCAGCAGTCAACCTCTTCACCTCTCAGGACAAAGCACAACTCCCGAGATTCTTCTCCAGGTTTGCAGTTCCAGGGGTGGAGGGGACAGATGCCTTATGCACCCCTTGGCCCCAGGGGTTCCTTTATGCATTTCCTTCATTGCCCCTTATCCTGAGGGTGATACAGAAACTATTGGAGGAAAGGGCGGAGTTTCTACTTATCACTCCTCACTGGTCCAGACAGCCATGGTTTGCTGACTTGGTAAGCTCTTGGAGGATGCTGATAGACAGAGTATCCTTCAGACCTTTGCTACATCTGGACCCCCAGTGGTTTCAGTTGACTGCTTGGAGATTGAGCAGGGATCTCTGATCTGGAACCATTACTCTTACAAAGTGATACAAACTATCCAGGCATCCAGGAGGCCTTCCACCAATCGCATTTACGACACGACCTAGAGGGTCTTCTATGCTTGGTACTCCCGATCTGGGTTAGATCCTGCAAAGGTGTCAGTTACCCAGACTTTCTCCAAGAGGGCCTGGACAAGGGTCTGTTGCGCAACACGTTATGATGGCAAGTGGCGGCCCTTTCTTCTGTATTTTTCTTGGGGGTCCCTGAGTCCTATCCTGACATCCAACCATCTGCAGATTCATTAAAGGGCCAAGAATCCTTGGCCTCCAATGGTTCATCAGTACCCCACATGGGACCTCTCTTTTTTAAAATAAATTTTATTGTTCTTTTACATTTTAAAAAACAAAATTGATCATGACATTAACAGCACTGTAGCATCATTATTATGCATATCCATCTCTTGTAAATATTTACATTAATATACAATACCATATGATCATATCCCCTTATCTATAGTTTTCTTATCTTAACTTTCTTTATTTCCTATTTTCTAGCCATATCCCAAATTTCATGATATTCAGACTCTTCTTTATGTTAGAGTCAATCTATCCATTTCGGCACAGTCCAAGATTTTTTTAATTATCAATTCCTTAGAGGAGATGTTGCTATGCTTCCAGCATTATGCATATATTGTTCTTGCTGCAGTTAATAAGTGTAATAAAATATATTTAATCTTTTTCTTGTATTTCTTTTTAAATATTCCTAACATGAATAGCTCAGGTTCAAATTCTATTTGTTTTTTTTACTATTTCTTGCAACCAATGTCTAATTTTTGTTCAGTATCTTGGGGCTTTGGGGCAAAATCATCACATGTGGTAGAAAGTGCCTTGTACTTTTTTACATTTCCAGCATGCCGGGTTCATGTTGGGATACATTATCGCTAATTTCATTGGGGGTAGGTGCCATTGGTAGAACATCTTATTTTCCCCCAGTCTGATAGATCTATATTATGTCCTATATTTTTGGCCCATGTTTTCATACAGCCTTTCACTATTTTTTCTTCCAAATCGTCTTCTAATAAATATTTATATAGTTTGGTAATACATTTCTTCTCAGGGCCTGTTAGAATTTTGTTTAATTGTTGCAATTATGTATAAATTCTGTAATCTTCTATATCTTTTTAATAACTATTTTGCAGTTGGAGGTACGGCCAGCAGTCTATGAATATACCTTGTTTTTTGAGTTCTTGGTTTGATGTTAACTTTCCTTGATTGTCTAATACTTTCTTATATTTTGCCATTTTATCTATATCCAAATTATTGGGATGTATCATGGCTTCCATTGTGGAAAGCCATATTGGATTTTTCATGTAATGTCTCTTCCTAATTTTATTCCAGGTTTGTATCAGAAAATCTATAATGCAGTGTCTATGAAAATAGGTTTGTTTCTTAATTTCCTTTTCCCAAAAGAAGGCATGTCATCCTCTTTGTAAATCATGGCCCTCCAGGCTAAAAAACCTTTTATAATTTAAGTTGACCCATTCTTTAATCCAAGACAAAGCTGCTGCCTTATAGTAAAATTCCCAATCCAAGAGTCCAAAGCCGCCTCTACTTCTATCCTGTAATGCTTTCAAATTTATTCTGTTTTTTTTCCCCAAACCATATGAATTTTGCCATAATCTTATTCATATCTGTAACAAAAATCTCTAATTTTATGGGGATTGTTTGAAATAAGTATAAAAATTTAGGTAAAATATATTGATCACTGCAATTTCCCTAATAATGATAATTGTAACTTCCCCCATAATTCCAAAAATATCTTTGTTTGTTGTAGAAATTTCATACAGTTATTTTCTTTTATTGTTATACATTTCGCAGTTAGCCATATTCGTAGGTATTTCATTTTCTTTGTCGTTTGAAGTCCCATTACTCTTTCTAATTCTTTTTTCTGTTCTTCTATCAAATTCTTAGTTAACATTTTAGTCTGTTGTATATTGATTTTAAGGCCTGATACTTCTCTGTATTTTTCTAATTCTTGAATTAAAGTATTTCCAGTCTCTATAGAATCTTCAATTAAAAAATACCAGATTATCTGCAAAAGCATGAAGTTTATATTCCTCCTTTTAAACTCTAGCTCCTTTTATATCCACATTCTGTCTGATTCGGATTAATAAAATTTCTAGCATCAGGATGAAAAGTAGAGGCAATGGTGGATAGCTCTGTCTTACTCTCATTATTTTAAAAGTCTCTGTATTCTCACCATTTAATAAAATGCTTGCCTTTGGGTAGAATATATCGCCTTTATCATATTCTCAGATTTATGTCCTAAATTCATATTTTTAATTTGTTGCATCATAAATTGCCAATTCAGATTGTCAAACGCCTTTGGCAGATCCAGAAAAACAATTGCCACTTGTTTTCCTGGATGGACCTCGTAATATTCCAAAATATCCAATACTATTCTTGTGTTGTTTCTAATTTGCCTTGATGGGAGAAACCAGTTTTGATCTGAATGTATGTATTCATTTAATAATCTTTTCAATCTATCTGCTATTATAGTTGTAAATATTTTATAATCTGCATTCAGCAATGATATCGGCCTTTAATTTTGAATTTGTCTGCTGTCCGTACCCTCTTTTGGTAGTAGTTAAATATATGCTTCCCTCCATGACTTCTGTCAATACCTCATTGTACAGTTCTAGCATTAGTGGTTCAATCTTTTCCCCCATCATCTTATATAATTCCGCTGGGAGCCCCTCTGAACTGGGGTTTATTATTTTTCTGCTTTTTGATTGTTTGTTTCAATTCTATCATTGATATTTCTTTGAATAAAATCTCCCTCATTTCTTCTTTTATTGGTGGAATCCCTTCATCTTTTAAATAGTCTATTATTTTCTCTTTCTCTATTTCCTCATTTTTATACAGGCCCTCGGAAGTATTGATGTGCAATTCTTTTTTTCCTTCCCATCGTATGTTGAAATTCCCCGTTTTGAAATTCCTAAAGTTGATGTATTATCCTCTTCTCTCTCTTTTTTTTTAATCTGTGAGATAACCATCTCCCAGGCTTATTCGCTTATTCAAAGAAGTTTTGTTTTACTGCTTTTCAGTTTTTTACCATTTCTTGTTCTAAAATATTAAGTTTGTGTTTAGTTAAAGTCAATTCCCCTTTAATTTTAGTATTCTGTGGTGTTCTCTGTAATTGGGTTTTTAGATTTTTATTTTTTTCTTGTAAAGTATTCTGTTGCTTCCACTTCTCTTTATTTCTTTTTGATGTGCATGATATTATAAGTCCACATGAATAAGCCTTCATGGTGTCCCAAAGATTTTGTATTAATGTGTATTGTTTGGTGTTTTCTTTGAAAAATAGTCCCAGTTCCTTCCTAAATTTTTGGGTGAATTCTTTTTCTTTTATTATTTGTGGATTTAAAGTCCATCTTCTTCTTGTTTTTTGTTGGCCTTTCTAAATTATTTTAAGTGGATTGTGATCTGCCCAAGTGTTTGGTAGTATTTCAATCTTCTCCACTTCTTTTCCTACCTCCCCATTCATCCAGGCTATATCATTATGGGACCAAGATTGGTGTGGGTCTGAGTAAAAAGTGAATTGTTTTTTTTAATCTAAGTTCAAATGTCTCCATACATCTATTAAATTCAATTCTGCTATCATCTCAAAACATATTTTGGTAATATTTTTTCTTTCTATTTTACTTCTCACTCACATAATTCTTTTTACTATCCACTATTGCATTATAGTCTCCTACTATGCAAATGTCCCGTTTCTATAATTCTTTCATGTAACTTTTTATAAAAATCTTCTTGATTTTCATTAGATGCATATATTGCCACTAATAATACTGGCTTCTGGGCTATCCATATTTCAGTTATTAGTATTTTTCCTTTGGGGTTCATATAGATCAAATTTATTTTTACCTCTTCCCTAACATATATAGCTATCCCTTCCCCCCCCATCTGCTAATGCTGTATAAAATTTTCCTAACTTGTGATATTCTATGTATTTTTTGTCTTGCTTTTTTGATGTGTGTTTCTTGCAAGCAAATTATATCTACTTTTTATTTAGTTAATTTTGCCAATATTCTTTTTCTCTATTAAACCGAGTTTAATATATTTATATTTATCGCTAATAGTTTAATTTCTTCTCCCATCCTCTTAATTATATCTTTGTATTTGCCTTCTATTAGCCTTTGTATCTCTTTGACTTCTTGCTGTTGATTTCAGATCTTCCTCTTCCTGTTGGTCTTTCTCCTCCTTGCTTCTTTCCTCCTAGTTTGTTTCTTTGATTTCTTCTTGTTGTTGCTGCTTTTCTTGACTACTGGACTCAGGTTCTTCTTTGCTGCTCTGTTCTTCTTCTGGTCCTCCAAATTAGTCATAGAACTCCTGTGCTTCCCTAGACTATCAATCTTAATTTTTTTCTCTTCCAATATGACTAAGATCCCTTCTGGGACCAACTATCTTAAGAGAATATTTCGCTTAGTTAGCTACATGGTCAGGAATCAGTAGTTTCTTTGCTGCTCCCTCACTCTTCTCGGGACCTGCTTCAGTGTTTGTATCTCCTTTCCTTTGTACCTCATTGGTTTATCCCTCATCATTTTGTAGACTAGGTCTTAACTTTTCTCTGCATGAACCTAATGTGTACTTCCTTTGCTAGTCTATGTCTCCTAGCTTAGTTTGTACTCACTCTATATACATTGTCCAGTTCGGTCAAGATTTCGTTTTTATTCCTTTGTAGATTTTGGCTACAAAAATCTCCATTTGTTCAGCTCATATTTTTACTGTTTTTATTGTTCATTCATTTTTCTCCAATGCTTGCTCTATTGAGCCTACTTTTTCATCCAATTTATGTGTGTCACTTTTCATCTCACTTTTCAGTTTCTCCATTTCTTCTTTCACTTCTCTCTGCTTTCATTTCACCATGATTTTTCATCATTGTTTCTTGGAGTTTGATCATTGTGTCTTGTATTGTTGAAAGCGTTGTTTGTATATTTGGAGTGTTTGGAGTTATACCTTGTTTATCGACCTTCAGCATCCCTTCAATCATTCTTTATGTCAATGGAGAGGCTGTCAATGTTGATATCGATGGATTCACTGTTGTGTTTTCCCCCACCTTCAAAGTGGTTGTGGTAATGCTCATCATTTCTTTTAACATTTTATTCTGTTCTTCTAGGATGTTGTATACTTTGTCCCAAATTATCATTCAACCGGCTAATAATTATTGTCCTTACGTTTTTTACACAATTCTCTAGATTCAACTCCGTCTAAGTTACTTTTAACTCAATTACAGTTCTAGATCTCCCTTTATGGTATACTTTGTAGTAAAATTACTTAATTGTCAGTGTTACTATGTATTTGTAATCTATTTTTAGTTAAATAAAATATATTCTTCTAATATCAAGTTCAATTAATATGGTATGACTAAACAATATATACCTTAAGTACTACAATATAATACAATATTATAAAATATATATTACCAAATACTAACTTAAACCTTTATCTTTTCTTGTATTCCTTATTTATACAATTAATTGTTTAGTACAGAGGTGGGATTCTACCTATTCACACCTATTCACTAGAATACTAAGCAGTTCGTAGAAACGGTTGTTAGACATTACTGGCCTAATCCTGTAAGGAAGGCAGGAAGAAAACATTCTGTTGTTGCTTACAGAAACTGCCTCTCCATTTAAGCAAATTCTGGTGGAAAGGTGCCAAAACTTTATTACTTTGGTAGGAAATGAGATCGTGTATGTGACTAAGGTACTTTACTCATTTGACAAGAGTTATTTTTTCTTCCTTTGCTGGTACTTTACTTTTGTGGTTAGTGCAATATACATTACTGGCCACTGAGAGATGCTATGCACATATTTATATTATACACTAATTATATACTATTAGAGCAGCCATTCTCCTAGTCTGAGAGGCACAGTATATAGAGGACGATCGTGCCTACATGTGGGATGTGTATAGAGTGGAAGTTTGCTTTTGACACGCATTACATAGCAATACAGCATGTCCCCGTTAACATTGACATACAGTTCCAGACACGACACTAGCACGAAGGGTTTGTTATTTGAATACCCTACTCTGGGATATAAATACTATTATCTCATATTTTTGACTGAATTCGTGTAGAGATTCCCCCTCTTAATCTAAAGCTATCAGTTTTATTTCGTGTGATAAATCTATTGATATAATTATCTATAATTTTACATTTATGTTAGGTTTGAAGAATAATAGTATAGTAGTATTGAGTCATTGGACTTAGTTATGGTCATGTATGTTTTGTAATGTATGTTGTATGTATGTCTTTGTATATTTTATATATTATTATATTTTTAGATTTACGGCGGGGTTTACTAATACATTTTGTGCTGTTTTAGCATTTCCTTAGGGGTCTTATCCGTCTTTGGTGTATCTGGTTCAGGTATGTAAGCACCGTTAATCGCAATTCTAATCTAGGGCATTACATCCGGTCTTCTGTCTTGAAGCATAATGAACTTTGTGGATATGTTGTTATGGGTATCTCGAATTCTCTGAGTTTCATTTGGCTGGTCTATTCTGAGTAATTACTGGCTTATTGAATAACACTTAGGGTTCTGCTGTTCATTGAGCCATTTCGGGCGCTTTCAGAATGGTAATTCGGCGATGGTTAGTATTTTGAATCGATGCACGTACAGTTCATATTGGATCGTTGTCGACACTTGCGCAATTTTCTTTTGTCACACTTTTGTTGAAGTCTACAGCCAGACAGCAACTCCACTGAATTTTTTTGTGTGATGACTAGGAGGCTTTCATGCAAGTGCTCTGGCTTTGGTCAGTGACATGGTAACTCGTGCTGCTTCTCTTCTCACGCTGGCTCAGGTTTCCCACTGAGGTTCTGGTGGTGGGTGTTTTTGCATGGTTGGGCCAGAGTGTCTGTGTGATGTGCTCATGAGGCTGTTCTCTCTTTTTAAGTGGTTGTGTGAGCTCTGTATCCTATTTACTCGAGCGTGGGCATTAGGCTCACGATGCGACGTCTGCCTGATCCTATGATCCCACGTAAGGTCTTCTTATTCCTGCTGGTCGCTCATTACATTATTAATATATCCCATCTAACAGAAGAAGATGTGATTTATTCATAAGTCATAGCATTCTGTGGCTGGGTTTTTCTTATCTGGTGGCTAGGTCTTTGGTGCATTGACGTTGATGTTTGTGCACCTGTGGTTTTCATTGTGCGCCTAGTGACAGGCAGTTGTAGTGTATCCAGCTGTTTTACTGCTTTTTGTGTTCTAATCAGGCGGGTACTTATCTTCTATTTGGTCTGTCCTGTATGTGGCCGGTGCCATGATGTACGGAATTTGTATATGCCTTGGTTTTCAGAGTCAATGCCCTTTTTGGACTATTTGGGGTTCCTCACGACGAAATGGGCTGCAATTTTTTCTAGTTCTGTCTGTTTTTTGTGGAAGGCAGTCTTTGATGTGTGATGCCTTTGTGGGATCTTACTGATTTTATCTGTACAGTACGCTTCTTATGTAGGGCGCAGCTTGTCTTTCCATAGGTCTGTTGGTCTTCTAGGTCTCTGTTATGTTCTTGGTGTGTTTTTTGTGGATCAGCTGGTGTTTTGTTTTTGTGGCAGCCATTGGCTGTCTCCTTCAGTCAGGGTGCTAGTCAAGGTCTTATTAGCGTCTTATCTGCCGTCCAGAAGTTACACACTCTGCACCTAGTGAGCGTTTCCTTGGTTCTGTAGTCATTTGTCCGTCATGTCGCACACCGGAGATATTGACTCCTGGTCGCGCTGGGTGGGTGGGCTATTAGGAGGCTGAGAGGTACGGCGTTGAGTGTGGTGATTTTTCTTTCTTTGCCCCATATATGTGGTGAATCCTCGGGTGGGAGTTATCTCTGTTTTTTGTTCACGCTTGTCCGCGGTTCAAATCCTTGAGCCTGGTAGAGTTGCTCAATTGGTCATTATGTTCTTCTCAGGCTTCGAGCATTTCTCCGTATGGTCGTCCTAGAGACTTGTTGGAATGGCTCGCGTAGGCTGTGCTAACTCGCATTTTTTTTTTGTTGTTTGTGTTTTTCTTTTTTTGTGTTCATTTTTTACTTTTTGTGTTTTTTTTTTCTCTGGGGTCTGACGTTTTCGGCGTCGTGTAATAGAGGCTGTACTCTCGCCTACATTTGGTTTTTGTGGGGGCACTTCGCCAGGGCTCGCTGCTCGACCTTTTCACTGAGATCAGATTTCTTCGCCACACCACATTGATTGGTTAATTCCCACCTGAAAAAGTGACTGGTGACGCTGGCATTTTGTTGACTTTGTTATATGCCTTACTAATAATTTCCATTCCTGTGGTGGCCCACGGCCATTGATCTCTATCTTTGTCCTCCGCAAATGTAGCAGCTGGCTGACATTAAAGCGCTATAGCTATGGTAGAAGCAGCTCAAAGGAAGAGATTCCCAGTGCTTCCTGCGAAGGCCTCAGAATTTCGATCTCGACCTCTTCCCAAAAAAATCAAGAGTAAATCTCTTACATGAGTTTGTTAATTTAATCAGGGTGTTTCTTGGTTACTATGGACAAATGGATGATACCACCCAGGTCGATACCCTGTGCATATAATCGGGAAATGTTACGACATTCCCATAGTTGGACCATAAGTTCTTATCCAGGTTTGAGGATTTGGTATACGTAATGTTTGACATGATTAACATATGTAGGGTTTATACAATTGGCTAGTTCGCAGGGCACCCACGTAAATACATTCATGCAGATCCTTCCCTTATCTTTATCTGCATAAATGTGGCCGCATTTCACAATTTCATCTCAAATAAATAACAGAGACAGGCTAAAAGACCTTGAGGGGCCTTCGGCATGAGTTGTTTCAAATGACCTTTCCAGGAAGGGATATAAGGACAAACTATTAACATATCACACTTTGTGTTATAAGTTCTATGCCAAAATAAAGAAGTTCCACAAGGAGTGGACTGCTGGGCCAGTTTGCATATATCAAATGAGATGGTCCCTGGACTTGAATTGGTGTTGAGATTTGGGTCTGTGAAAATGACGACCGGGCCAATCAGGCGTACCTTTTGGCTCCTGGCCACTAACATAGTTTGGCTGAGACTGAACCCTGGGATCATAACTCATCTTCCTGGGGACAAATAGAATACCAAAATCCCTTATAACAACAAAGAGTTGCCCTTTTTCTGGCAGCTATACTGGGGTATGATATACCAAAAGTAGTACTTATTATCTCCGCTTTTAACACAGTTTTAAAAGACATGCTGTACAGTTGTTTGGGGCATGAAAAGGAATCCTGCAGTGACTGGGGACTCATTTGAAATCCAGGTCGTAATCTTAGTATTGCTATGGACTCTTGTCGGATATCCAGATTGTTTGTGTGTTGGGGGAATCCTTTTTATGGAGGATGGGTGGATCAGTGGCGCTCCACTCTTGGGTTGTATTTCCAAATAACTGGTTTGGCAAGGGCTAATGTAGTCCACATCGTGCGTTGGCACTGTACACATAATATACCTTCCCTAATTCCCCTTGCAACGTTTTGACATCGTTGTCACTTTGGATATTGCCCTGTAACATGATGTGTTGGCTAGCAGTCGATGACGCTGGTCTTATCCTGACATGTTGTATTTGCATGAGGTTCGGCTGGGCCCCTGTCATAATGTTGATGTGATAATAAGTTAATTGTGTGCATGAGAAGTGGTTTTCCAATCTTGGCCTTTAAGGCGTTTTCCTTCATTGTCTTTGCATACGTCACATCTATTACGCTACCTACCTTCCTCCGTATCTTTCGAGGAATGGCGTACATGCCTAATTGGTACCAGTTTGCCGAGGGATGTGCAGAGAAGCATGACATTCCTTATTGATATTATTGTACACACCACCACCAATATCTAGTTCCCTTCACACTGTTCCACATACTGAGGAAGATTGGTTTACTGAGACAATTAGGGAACCTGGTTACACTAATAAGTAAAAATGCTTTCCTGTGGGTAGTGCTATAAGAACATTTATCACATGGGTCTACATCAACCAGTGCCCTCTTCTAGAGGTAGGGGTTCATCATCCTCAGAGGGGTCTGGCGAGTACCATTCATCTACTGCATCCTCATCAAGTGGCACTTCCTTATTTATATTAGTGTTCTTTCCCACTAGTAACTCATATATGTATGCAAAGTTAAGGGCAACACTAATCACTAGCAAGATGGTCAGAATCCAAATAGAGGACATCAGGCCTCTACGGATGCATGCTGTTTCTCTCATCCTTTGATTTACCTCCACCCCCCCTCTCAAAGATAGCTAGGCCTCAAGTACGTTTAGCTCGTGATCTAAGTTTCCAGGGAAGACCTGTATGTTAGGCATTAGCTTCCAGAGTAATGTCTGTAGGGGTTTGTTGTTCTTTGTCTCCCATTGGTAAAGGGACAGCTTCCGGTGTGTCACCACAAGGGGAGATATTCCTCTTTGTCTCCTTTCGCAGGGTCATCTTTAATGGGTTGTCTGGGTGTGATTCGACCCTCCAGCGGGGAGGTGCAGCGAATTTAACTCAGGACCAATGGATCCACGGTTTTATTTCAGCTACCTTAATAGCAAGGGGAGAACACATAACGACAGTATAGGGTCCTTTCCACTTTGGGCTCAATGTTTCCCTTTTCCAATCCTTAACCCAGACCTCCTGTCCCAGGTATATGTTATGTGGAGAGGTCACCAAGACATGGGGTTTACAAGTTAATACATATTACTGTAATTTATGGATTGTCTCATTAAGGGTTTGGAGTTGTTGCAATCGGATAGTTTCAGAGATTTGTACAGTGTTTTGAATGTTCAGGCAAGCTAGATTGGGGACTTGCCCATATAACAATTTGAACGGAGAGAGCGAGATGCCTTTCTGAGGGGCACACCTAACAGCAACCAGGGCCAAAGTCAGGGCTTCGGTCCACTTAAGATGAGTTTCCTGGCATATTTTGGTAAGCTTTTCCTGATCGGTCCTATTAACCTTTTCTACCCTCCCTTCAGAAGGGGCATGGAAACTACAATGAAGTTCCCAAGTTATACCCAATATTTTGCTAACTGTCGAGTAGCCTTGTGAATAAACTCGGGGCCATTGTCTGATGAGATTCTAGAGGGTAGCCCGTACCTAGGGATTATAATATGGAGTAATGCCCTAGCGATTTCGGTGGTCTTCTTAGCGCGGATTGGAATGCATTCGGGCCATCCCGTATATATGCACACAATTACCAATAGTGCATTGTAGGGGCCACAGCGGGGCATGTCAGTGAAGTCGATCCTCAAGGAGTCAAATGTGTAACAGCCTCTGGGTTGATGGCCTTGGGGTGGTTGTGGCACCTGTCTGGGATTGTTAACTGCACAGACTTCACACCTTGCACAAACATTAGCTGCTATACTGCATATTTTGTTGATATACAATTCCCTTTTCAGAGCCTTGGTTAGAGCCATTTTCCCTAAATGCAACTGTTGGTGCAATTGCCGTACAATATCCCAAGCCATGTGTGCTGGTATAAAAACTCGGTCGTCTGGTAGGATCCACCAATCTCCCTTAGGTGCGTCTCAAGAGCCTCAATTTGGATCATGTCCTCCTTGGAGTATTGAGGTCAATGAGAAGCATGAACTTTCTTACTTTTGCATATGTTTTGTAACTGTTTGTTCCATATTTATTTTTTTATCAATATTTGCTTTTTAGAACAGCAATTCTGAGATAATTCTTATTTGATTGATTGTCTACAATCTACAGTCTACAACTAAGCACCAGAAACACATGGATATTTCTCAGAGAAACTGAACCTCGTATTGATATTATTAATGGGTTTCCAATATCTGATAACAGCTGGTCACATGTGAGTTGTTAGTTGTTCCCAACTACAGAAATGAAAGTTTATACTTGCATTAAAAATCCCATTCCATGAAATATTTACAAGTAGCCCTTGTTTAATGTCCACTGATTCAGTGATCATGAAAAAGTTATCATGGTTTTGAATGAGAAGTAGTTATGATAGGTCTTCTTAATTACAGCCATTGCAGTGTTCCCATGGTCATGTGATCACAATTTGGGCACTTGGCAGCCAACTCATAATTACAATATTCCCAGTGTCCTGCAGTCACACCTGTAATCTTCTGTACTGGCTTCCAGCAAACAAAGACAATGGGGAAACTGGGAGGAGGTTGCAAATGGCAATCATGTGACCACAGGATGCTGCAACGGTGGGTTGCACCAAATGGTGGCAACAGGGACTGCTGCAGCTGCCATTGTTAGTCAACATAGTGATGTGCTATCTGACTGATTTGTGACAGAGTTCTCCATTCTAATTATCCTTAGTAAGTGAGAACTACCTCTATATGTTAATCACAGCAAATTATTAGTTTTTGATGTAAAGACATGTTTTAAACAAATTAAAACTGAACAAGTCAACAGATCATTGAACAAATCAACACAAAGTTGTCCCCTGAGGTGCAAATGAGCAGGCTCAAATTATGATACTTTGGCACCTTATGCAAAGACTTAGCTCTTGGGAAAAGGGTCTAATGCTGAGAAAGATGAAGAAAATATTGGTAGAAAAGGATGAATAGCAGCTAAATGGATGGGCTCAATTACATGGCCATAAGTATATCTAACCTGAAAGGTTAGGGGCAGATAGTCTTGGAGAAAATCTATGTGATTATCTTTTCTTGTCTCCTCATTCTCTATCTTTCCTTGTGATTCTGGAGTTGTGAAGCCATTTCATTCTCTGTTTCTTCATCCTTCTTCCTCTTTGCCACATCCTGACAACATTTGGTGTTATCTCTTAACCATGATTTTGCCCTCTTTCTTAACACAGCAGAATTATGCTAATATTTTAAGTTGATTAATTGTTTCACTGTAACTATCAGTATTGTTAATTTTATTTGCCATCCATCCCATGGTTCTAGGCAACTCTGAGTTCCAGATATAGCATACCATGATGTTGTATGTTATATGTTGCTATTGTCACCTCAGAACAGTTTAGAATTCCTTCCAGCCATTGAGTTGTAGGAAATTGTCAGAGACTATTTTAAAATAGGATCATATGACCTCTTAAGGACTAGAGTAGGATTGGTCCTACCTCATTTCCAATGGCTGAAGGAGGGGACAGTCTATATTCAGCTTCAGAGTAGGAAGCAACTGAAAAATAAAACAGGATGGGCAAGGACTAAAATATAGTGCCAATGTATGTTTGACTGACACCAGAGAGATCCAGTTTCTACTCCATCTTCAGTCAAATTTGGACTTCTAGTGGTTTCATGGACACACGCATATAGTTTTCTCACAGAAAATATGAAAGTGATTAGCCATTGCCTTCTTTTGGATTTTTGTTAAAACAACCTACAACATTAGAATTTCTTGTGGTATTAACAGGGTCAGGCTTTGTTTTTTTTTCTTCAGGTAGACCAGCTTTTCATTGGTAAAAGGAATCAACTATTTAGCAAATATGTGGAAAGAAATTTAGTTTTATGAGTGAGTGAGTGAGTTTTATAAACTTAGCCTATTGAAGAAGTTTGGTTTTGATGATGACACTGTCTCTTTTCAAGAATTTTATTTGGATATTTTTTTTAAAAGGGCATGGTTTTTTTTCCTAAGAAAGGAGAAAGTAATGTTTAGATTGGCTCCCTGCCAGCATCCCAGAGAGCTTCTAGTACAATTGAAACCACACGCATAGAGCAGGTATAATATAGAAGAAGGCCTGGGCTTCAAGCAATTGAGCCATAATGCACCCACAGACAGCAAGAAATGGTATATTTATAGCACACTAATGAGAATTCTGTGGGGCTAAATATTACTGCTTGATTGGCCTTCATTTCATATCATTTCATTTGCAGTCCCTTGTATGCTGAAGGTCAGTCATCTACTAGGTCTTTTAAAGAGTTTCCAAGCCCAGAGGTCAGGTGAGAAGGCACAGTTGCTACAGGAAAGAAAGAATGATATTATATTGACACTTATCAAGGGTTCTGGACAGGGGTGAGCTTCAAAAATTTTAGCAAAGGTAGCTCAGCCCCGTAGCTGGATGGGCGTGGCCAGGGTGCATATGTCTTATCGGCCTCCTGCACCATGGCAGGGGGGGCATTTTTGCCCTCCCGGGGCTCTGGAGGCTCTCTGAAAGCCAGAAATGGGCCCATTTCCAGCCTTCCCAAACTTTTGGGAGGCCTGTTTTTCACCCTCCCCAAGCCTCTGTGTGCCCTCTGCACTTATCTGTATCCAAAACAGCCCACATGGGGACTCCTGGGAGGGGCATGGTGGAGTGGGTGAGGCCAGCCAGGAGTGGGATTTGGGGTTCTCCAAACTACATAGAATCTTTGCTGGGGCTGTCCCGAACTCCTGCAAACCACCAGCAGCCCACCCCTGATTCTGGAAGAGAAGTAGAACAACTTTCTCTTCCAGAACAGAATGTGATCCAGCATGGAGGATATCACTGAATCAATTACTCATGTTCTGCTGAGCTGCCCATTGATTCATTCATGATACCTTGAATTAATATTAGCCTTCCTTGTAGATCACTATAGCTGTTCTATTGAAAGCAAGATATTCAACTGCCATAGAAAGGAAGGTATGAAGCATATGAAATCGTGGTTCCTGTTCTGTTCTGAAACAAGTCTGGAAACTGTACTCCCTTCTCCATTATACAGCTTACACATTACCAAATGGAATAACATGAAGGCCCTGTCACACTGGCCGACGGATGCAAAACGTTTGTAAAAAGGACACAGCGGA
>BHFT01009148.1:0-73817 GCA_004320025.1 Laticauda laticaudata
GATGTAATGGTAAAGGAATAAGTAAATACATATACTGAAAAATGTGAGGAGATGCAAAAGATGTTGATAACAATGTACAAAGTTTTATTTTATGTTTTTAAAATTTGGAAACTTAATAAAATTTATTTTTTAAAAAAGAATATGATTTATTCTTAAAACAAAACAAAACAAAACAATATGGAGGCCTTTGGCCCAAAACAGGAAATCCAAGGCTATAATAACCCTAATTAATATCCCTGTTCTGCTAAAATAAAATCCAGTGAAGAATAGTGTATACAAAAGAATACTTTGCAGAAATCTTTCCAATGAAAAGTGCTTGTAACTAGTGTACAGATTCTTACCATAAGTATGTGAAGACAATATAGAGTATATATTCAGCATAGTATTATTATAATACTAAAGGCAAGAAAATAAGCAGAAACTTGTTTTATTTCAAATTGATTAACTTGTCCATCATGGCCACTGAGTCTGGAAACCTCCTTCTTCCAGGTAATTGACTTTGGGGATCATATTTCCCTCAGTGCATGGTTGGCTGGGTGGTTTATAAAAAGCAGGATGGTAGAATAAGGCCTTGATTTATTGGACTAATAGAGAGGAAGGGATATATATTAAAACTCAATTATCATTAAATGACAAACAGGATTTTCAAGCCTCAAAGCATACTTATATATGAGAAAATCCACTGTATTGACTGTTTAAGATAGTTTTAGAGATTACAGAACAAAGTAAATATATTGTACAACTTATTTGGTACCTAAGTTGTAAATATATTTTACTTTGTTCTGTAATCTTAAAGAGAAACAAAAAATATCATGATATTAAAATTCATTTTAAGGGGAAGTGGTAAACACTACCTGGACTGATCCATCACCCCACAGACTTGTGGTTAAGGTTATGTCAGCCAGCATAATTTATATTTTCGTTTGAATCACTGAGATAATTCACTTTCCTAATTGATGCTTTGTCTGACAACAAATCTTATGATTACACACTGTCACTGCATGTGTGATGCTGCTGCTGACAAATAGGGACATTATTTTATTATATTAAATCTTACCTTCAGACTAAGAGTTTTGTACCTCATTTATCAATAAAAAATGTACAAGCTTCTACTGTTTTGACTGCAGTATTGATCCAACTCTTAACTTGTAACTAACATAAACATTAATCTACAAATGACCATAAGTTTAAAATATTTCTTACAAATTATGATAGGCCTCATTCAGACTTACTCATCATTTGCACATTAAAAAAACACCCACTTATACGTAGATAAAACTAAATGGATTTACTGTAAAGTAGCATCAAGTCTTTCAATCAACCAAGTACCCCAAAAGGAATTTAACCATCCCACTAAGTTATTATTTTCCATGTAGATTGTAATAAATAATAAAAAGGGATGAAAATGCACTAGAGAATATGCTGTGCTTATCTCTTTTCATTTTTACAGCAGCATAATAAAGGTAGCATAATATTTTTGGAAATGAATCTGTATAATGTGTTGTTATGCTATGTTTAGAATAAAAATCAATAGTGGGCTTGTTCCCATTCAGTATATGGTTCATGGTAGAACTCAAAATTCTGTAACAATGCCATTGTGCAGATTATTATTACTAAAACAATATAATCTCACAGCAACAGTTTGGAATCCCACACTACAGAAATTGCTATAATGGTGCTTTATGCTCTGTTTAACTGTTCCCAATAGATCAAACCCCTGTAACATAAATCCTAAAGATAATAGTTCTCAGCAATTGCCCATTGCCTATCTGTTCCTTCCTTGCATAGATTTCACCTTGAGAGTTGACTTTTCTAATAAACCCGTTTGATAGCAGATTCCCCCCCTCTGCATTTTTTAGTGAGCTCCTGCTAATTAAACAGTACTATGATACTAGTATTTTAAACAAGATGTTTTTGCTATCATGTAAATCTTACATCACTGGCATTATTTCCTTAAAGGGTTGAAATGCTATATCCAGTTCCAAAATGATCACAAAAATTTAGAACAACTAATAAATCAAGTGGACATAATTCTTATCCAATGCTAGTCTTTGGACCTTCCCTCCTCATAGTTGGGACATAGTTGCTTTTTATGGTTGCTTCTTTGGACCTCGTAGATGCTTCTTTGGACTTTTTTTTTTGGACTTCTTTGGATTATTTTTTTCTTTCTTTTACTGATCAACTGCATGTCAAGGGACTGGGTGCAGTTTTGGTAACCTCTTTTCCAAGACTGTTCATTTCTTTCCCTGCCATAGATTTCCAATTGTTACTGAGATTCCTTGCTGTTTATTCATTAATTTTTCCAAAACCCCTGGAATATCCCCAGTCATTTTATTCCTGAAAGAGGCACACAATTCATAGCCCATTTTTGACAGGTATATTTCCACTACTAAATGATAAATTGTCTCTGTCTTTTGCCCATTATCCACAGTCAGAGAAACGGAGAGAACAAATGCCACCTTAGAGCAATGCATTCATTACTATGTAGACTATCAGCAAGATAATTAGCCCAATTTTTTGTTACCTTTGGTTGATGACTCTACTCAGACCAACTGTAGTTACCCTTGAACCCTGTTGCCAAACACTTTCCATATTTCAGAGGCTTTTGGTTTGTTCCATGAATTACAAGCTATTGAGAAAGCCCTCATCTGAATCAATCAAGACATCCTACGACTGCTTTGCTGACCATCATTGTCAGATAGCTCCTAACACAATCCCTAAAGACTACATTGAAATATCGCTAGATAGTTCTCCTTTGTACAAATGATAAAAAATATTACATGACAAGGCTATATAACTATTCCCTATATTTGACAGGTCAATCCTGTCCCCCCTAGTTTGCAGCATCAAGCAATGTTCAAAATGCCTCACGATTTTTATTGTACATCCTGGTTCTGGATGACCCCTTTTTATACCTTTATACCCCATAAGCCCTCCCATTTTTTGAGAGGGAAGGACGAATTTTAGATAAATTGGAATGCTAGAGAAGGAGGGATAGATTGGAATAATTATTTTTTTTGGAAAGATTAACCAAACATCGAAAAATCAGGGGAAGCAACAAGTAAAGTATAGATTCTTGAGTTTCTTCAATAGTTCTGTATACAGTATCCTCACAAGCCCAAGGTCACCTGACTGGACACAGTCTGGATTCAGTGTTTGCCAGGAATTCTGTCACTTTATTAGCTGGCGAAGAAGAAAGTGTTATTGATATATGAATGAGAAAGACACAGATACTATCCTGGCTGAATCTGAGAGGGAGGATTCTTGAATGGGAGGCACTCTTTATATATACAGAAGAGATACAAACTATCTCATCTTGCTGTCTAGTGCAAGGATGAGGAGGCAGAATACCTAAAAGAGGAAAAACACTTATGACTTCAGCTAAAGCAGGAAATGAAAATTCACTCCCTGTTCCAGGTACAAGGAGATGATTTAAAAAAAGTTTGAAGGGAGGGAATCTCCCTTCAAACTCCAGCCAATGCAGAAGCAGAAACTGACAGAAATCTACATTGTTCTCCACTGTCGCACAACAGAAGGGGCAGATAGTAAGGATGGAAATAGATAAACGAGAAAGGGAAAAAGTTTGAAGCTGGGGAGATGGAAACCAGCACTCCAACAGATCAGATAGAAGTATTGTAAGGAAAAGCTGGAGAGAAAATACTGACTAAAATCTTCAATGTTGAAGGGATGGAGGAAAAAAAACTTATAATTTAAATCCCAGAATTGACATACATGTAGTGCTTCACTTGTGTGTTCTGTAATGGGCAGATCATTCATATTATATTATACTTTTCTTGTCTCCAATAAAGCAACAAAGTGCTAAGACTGTGAAGCTTCTACTGTTATTCACCTCTGAGCATGGGATTGGATTTCTGGAAAATAGAAATTTATAGCTATCCCTGGCTTATATCTTGAGTGATTTGGGTATCATAGTAAGACATGGAATTTTACTATTGTCTTCATGTCTTAGAAACTGCAATGTTACTATGCTTTCTGTCCCTTATGTTCTTCTTTTTCAATGAAACTGTTGATTAATGTGCATTTCAAGTTAATTTAAAAATAACTTATTTAACTTGAAATAATTGTTTTACTTCATTTAATGAGATCCTCCAAAGCTATAATTATTTTAAATAAAACAAACCAATCTTAGGCCACTATTAAAGCAGTATTAAATAATAAGCAAATAGTAATTTCTAAGAATGCAAAACATATCACTAAATATATTTCCAACAGTTGTGTAGGACAGATCAGTATGTTCCCGTTACCATAAACAAGGCTGGAAGATTACTAACTATCCAAAGGTATAAATGTAAAATAATTTTATAAAATGGTTCTGATTTGTAAGCATAATCATGCATGAATTAATAATGCAAAATCAGACATAAATGGATTGAACACTTGGTGAAGGAAATCAAGTAATCTGTATCACATGTTGTGGTTATACATGGCAGCTCCAGTAGTGGTTTTAACTGTCTGCAGACCCTTTACATGGACAAATATTTCAAACTATTATAGATAGCTAGAAAATATTGGTTTGAATCAGTATATTACTCACTTTTTGACTGTGGAGGCATTTTTAGTTCAGCTCTAGGAAATGTGTAGGCAGGTCATATACGAGTGAATGATCCTTTAGATATCCTTTTTATACAGAAAGTCCTCAACTCATGATCACAATTGACCCCAAAATTTCTGTTGCTACTGAAACAGTTGCTAAGGGAGTTTTGCCTCATTTTACAATTTTTCATGCATTGTTGTTAAATGAATCACTGCAGTTACTAAATTAAGTAATAATTAAGCAAATCTGGCTTTCTGCTTGACTTTGCTTGTCAGAAGGTCACAAAAGGTGATCCCATGGGATCCTGGAGACACTGCAACTGTCATAAATATGACCCAGTTGCCAAGCATATTAATTTTGATCACATGACCATAGGGATGCTGCAATGGTCATGTGAAAAATGGTCATAAGGTACTTTTTTCAATGACATTGTAACTTCGAATGGTCACTAAATGAACTGTTGTAAGCAGTGGTGAGATTCAAATTTTTTACTACAGGTTCTATAGGCGTGACTTGGTGAGCGTAGCACAGGAAGGATACTGTAAAATCTCCAGTCAGAGGTGGTATTTTCCAGTTCTCCGAACTACTCAAAATTTCTGCTACCAGTTCTCCAGAACTGGTCAGAACCTGCTGAATATCACCTCTAGTCAAGGGCTAGCCAAGGGCTAGTTATAGTTTGATTGGAGTTTGGGTTAAAGGTCAAAGCCAGTGTATTTTATGGTGTTACCTTAAAATGGGGATTACAGCATCGTCTTCCATGCATGTTTTCATGAATGTTGCATTCCAAGAGCAGGCAAGTTCCTTCACTTTGATATTTTGACAGTTGCTTTTCCTCAGTGCAGGGATTTTGAGCTTTCCGCAAGAGTTCATATCCTAAAATAATGCCATTTGGTTGTCCTGGTGATGTCCAATTAATCTGAAGTGATCTGAAGCAGCAAAACAATTAACACATAATTCAATAAATACCAACTGTAATTTACTTCAGCTCCTGCTAACATTCAAATCCTTACAGGTGTCCTTTTTAACTTTGCTGTAATGGGAAGGAGTTTTACTGGGTCTGAATTTTTTTAAAGGGGCTCTTCTGCTGAAGGATCATTATGGAACACTTAAATTATGATTCATTCTTTGGCAGAAAGGTAGAGTTGAAGACTATGATATATAATTGACCCTGACATTTAATAGAAAACAAGTGCTAAATTCTAGTTTAAAATAGAAACACAGCCTCACTTTAATGCGTCTTCTCAATTGCTTTCAGCTTCTACAAACAAGTATTTTTACATTAATAAATTCAGTATAATGTAACACATTATGAATTTTCTTGATAGAAACAAAACATTGGATCCCCTAAAAAAATCTTGTTGGCTGTGCAAGATATAGCTGCACTGATAGATTTGCTGTTCACTTTTTTGTAAAAAAGCGGCTTGTAGCAATCTTGTCCTTTCATGTCTTTTTCCTTCAGTGAAGGCCCTTATGACTGAAGACCATGCTTGTAGGAGCTATATTTCAATTGTCTTGTGATTTCAGCTTCTTTAGAGAAAGCATTGGAAAAACTTTCAACTGCACAAGCTGATCATCTGCAGATAAGATCTCAATGGTTTCAGCCATCTCACATTTTCCCACTTCAGGAAAGGCACTAAACACTAGTCATAGTGCTGGGGTTTGGGGTACATACAAGTACATCCTTGATGAACTACCTGGCCCTCCTACATAGTCCATCTGCTGGGTAACCAAGTCAGAACTATAGTAGCAGAAATTTGTAAGGTATCAACAATAAAGATTGTAAATCTAGACCAGGGAAAAATCATGAGAAATTGTAGGTGATTAACAGGCTTGTAGCCACATTCAACCCAATTAAGGTTTATTTAAGAATTTATTTAGGTTTATTTAAGAATTAATAGATAATAGCCAATTTTTTTCTGAAGATGCAAAACAGCTGTGAGCTACCTGGCCTTGAGGTTTAGCAATAATTTAAATATTCAGCACAGTCTGTTTATCTTGTCAGTATTTTTTATTGTCAAATAAATTTATCATGGAATTTAAAAAGTGAAAGTTGTACCAAAATTCTAGGACTTGGAATTAGTTTGGAAAGGCCCAGGAATTTAAAATAAGTAGCACAAACTCCAGCAGATTGGAAATTATTTTATATATTATTGATATGCTTATGCTCTAAAAAAATCAACACATACTATTTGTAATTCCTCAGCCAATATTTCTTTCTCCTATTTGTATTTCCTCCATTTTCTTTACAGAATTTCTCTCAGCTTGGGAGATAACTAAATTGGGGAAAGGCCACAAAAGAAGCTGTTCACAACACAGATTTATGGGAGACATTGACTCTGATTGGTTATCAGTGTAATTTAAATGTTCTGAAAAATAAGTGCTGAATTTCAAGATTCATTGTAAAGTTCTGAATTCAGCTCTATGTCTTCAAAACATGCATTAAATATATTCCTCAAAAGATGCCTGAGTAGAAATGTAAATAATTAAATAGTTCCTTCCTTATAATATCATACTGCAGATATTTCATGAGAGAACTGCATATAATGTTAATGATACAGAATGCAGTTAACCTCTGCAGTTTACTCTAAATGCCAGTAAAGCCATGAATTGAATTGAACCACGATACAAGGGAAAGGAGGCTTAAATCTTTTTATATGCAGATGCTTTGTTCAAGAAAACTCTTCTTCACTCTTCTTAATTTTCTTAAATCCTTTTTGTTGCCAACTGAAGAAAAAAAAGATGATTTTAGAAGTGAAGAAGCTGAAGTAAAAAAAGTTAAGATTCCTTCTCCTTGTACATACCTTCAATGCCCTCTGGATAAAAATATTGAATGGAAATGGAAACAAGAACAACAATAATAGGATCTCATACAATTACTCAAGGTCAGACGTGTACCAAATTTGCTTTAGATGTTTGGCAGAATTCCCATCCAGAATAGGAATGGAGATTTAGAATAAACCAGAGAATCCTACAACCTTGTGGCTAGATTAATAAATGGAACCACAATCTGTCCACAATAAGTTCATAAAAGGCAGATTTCAACATTACAATGTGGATGTTCATGAGCTAACGATGACTTTTTTAAAGTCCCACTTGCCCATTTAAGATTTAAGTAAATCTATATATCTTTTCTGCTGTAAGGGAAAGTTATCATCCCCTAACTTTGGATGGATCATTTTAGAAAGTAATATAATCTAAGTACATCGGACCTGTCAGAATTCTTTGTGACAGTGTAAATTAGCATTCATTTAAAGTTAGATACTTATGTTCAGAAACAGCAGCTGAGATAATAAAAATCACATCTTACAGAATAAAAATAACTCAGTGAACTATTGTTTTCATTACCTTGAGGTATAAACAGAGGAACACCTAGCAATAACAATCTGTAGTAAAAGAATTATGTCAACTGTGAAGGGATAACTTCATAGGTTACTTGTAGAGTCACTATTATTATTCTGAAGTCTTTATCTGACTTTCTGAATTAATGCCACAATCTGTAGAAGTCTATTTTATATTCACTGCATATTCAACTCAAAGGAAAAAGTACCCCTTACATATCAATGATTTACTGACAAACATATAAAAAGAAAAAACAAAAGGGTGAAAGAGAAGACAGAAAAGAACAAAGAAGGGGATACTACATGTTAAAAATGAACCTACAATTTGAAATAACACCTTAATGTGTATTATTTTGCAACTAAATAAGTCAGTGGTAAATGACAAGTAAATTTGTATCATGTCCACATTTGCACAGCATGCTGATTTTGTTAAAATATTTTTGCGCAAGATGGAATTAAGATGTTAATTAATTAAATTAATTAAAACTTAAATAATTTTAAATAATTAAAACTTAAATAATTAAAATAAAGTTAATTAAAACTCTCCTCTAAAACAGTCATATTTGAACTTAGTCATGCTGTTCAGCAATATGTATCTCTAAAACTAATGTTTATATTCACATCTCACTCTAAGCTATTTTACTAACCATCATTAGCTATGATTTCTCTCTCTCTCCCTCTCTCTCTCTTTCTCTCTCTCCCTCCCTCCCTCCCTCCCTCCTTCTCTCCTCCNTTTCTCTCTCTCTCCCTCCCTCTCTCTCTCTCTCTCTCTCTCTCTCCCTCCCTCCCTCCCTCCCTCCTTCTCTCCTCCCTCCTTCCCCTTCTCTCTCCCTCTCTCGACTTTGGTGTCAGTCTTGATTCCTAGTGATTGCCTGGAGATGTTTGCGCTGATTTTTGGCAATGTTTTTGAAGTAAATTAGTCATTGTCTCTTTCTATGATTGAAATAAAGAAACTAACTCAGAGTTACCCAATTGATCTCATGCTTAAAACTGGATTAGAATGTGTGGTATCCCATAAATAAATTTCAACACTTTTGAATGGAAATATAGTATATAAAGTTTGTGATAAACTAATACGATTGCAATTATTGATCTCATCATGGCAATGTTTGAAAACATCTAATTGACACCAAAATCCAGAATATTTAATCCATTAAATTAGAGGAGGAAAATTGCACCTGTAATTTCTCAGTGTTACAGTATCATTTAGGTAATAAATTAAACCTCAGTATGCTGCCATGGAATGTGTGATCTTTTTAAAGATTCACCAGGAGAATGGAAAAGATGGGCAACAGATCAGAACTTTGTATGTTTATTTTATATGAAATTATTTTGAGCAAATAATTTCAATGTACATGTACATGTCAGATGCATGTTAAACACCTAACACAGATGTGTTTTGACACTTGGATTTACAAACACATCTACTTTCTTCTACTTCTTAATTCACTTAAGAAAACAGTAAATAGCAGATGAATGTTGAAAGTATTTGTGTGATTTTCTGAATGATGCATTTCCCAGAAGAAAGACAACCCTGGATCTAAGATGATATATCCAAAGAAACATTAAATTGAATTATAATAAACTGAAACAAAAAAAAATCAGTGTATTGCCCAGCTTCCTTACCTTGACAATGGGACATTTAAAGTCCCACTAAAATCAATTCTGGAAACCTTTTCTCTCCCCCGCTCCCCTCCATGCATGTGACATATCATCATGTTACACACACACACACACACACACACTTGCAGAGGCCAAACTCAAAAAAAAAAGGGGGGGGTAGGGCCAGGAAAAAGCATGCCATTAATTGAATTAATACCTTTATAAGTTAATTACTTGTAAAATATGGTACTCATAATAAAATGAATTATTTTCACTTTTGCATATAAACCCACAGACTACTCTCTCTTTCCCACACAGAATGACATTATGGAAATCTGAGCTCAATGAGCACAAATCTATAAATGTGTAGTCTGCAGGAAGTAACACTGAATCGACTTTCCATTGAGGGAGATATGAGGAATCTTCTGTTATGCTGGTAAAGGATCTGTTGTGCTCAGATTACAATGCAAGTATGCATAAATCAGGATGAAAATAGGAAGAAATTTTTGAGGCCCTGCTTTTTGGTTTCTCTGCAACAAGGATGCTAATGGATAGATGGTCTGTGCTGGATTGCATTCAAAGGAAACATATACAAATGGTTCCTGTGGGCTAAATCTTGTTGAATTTACTCTTAAATTCTCAGATAAGTGGAAGGAAGGGAGGAATTCATTTTGTTCTTCCTTCTAGGTAATTATGCTTAGGACTTGTAGCTTTCTTAAGGCAATTTCTTAATCCTGTAAATTCTCTATATGAGGAAGATGACAAATGGGCAGGCTGCTTGTCTATCTTCTCTTCCTTCCCCAATACCATGTCTTTATGTAGACAAACAAAGAGTGTTGCATGACACTTTATGCCTTTATGCACCCACTCTGTTTTCAAGGTCTTCTACTCTTGTTTTCATATCAAATGTAAAAAGAGCTCTTAGACTTCCAGAGAAATGGGAGGTCAGGAGGAAATCATTTTCATTCCTTTAAATACTATCATACCAAAATAGACTAATTTCAAGGTTGAGTTTTTTGTTGTTGTTGCCTTTGAAGGGAATAATAATAAAGAAAGAAATGTAGTAGAATATAGTAGAGCATGACTCAAAAGGCATGTTATCTTGCTTTTAGGTATTTGTTTACTTGTATATGTAGAAGTATTTATGTTAAGCATTTATCACTCTATAGGAATTTCTTACCTTGCTGTTGGAGAAAAGGTTTCCTTAACCTTTACTTCCTTTACTTGTTTCCTTTACTTGTTGTAAAACAGTTATAACACATGCCTGCAATCAGTTACATCCCTCTTCTATTAAGGCACATGATTGTCCCATCTAAATCAATTTGGATCCATCTGTTTTCCTGGATTGATACATTTCACCCCAACATCACACCCCCCCCCCCCCCCNGGAATGTAATTACCTCCATTCTGAGGAATCCACACCTTTGAAGTATGCTGTTAATAGCCTCCTTAAGTGGTCAATTGTGATCAATTAGATGGACAATAGAAGATATAATGAAAGGTAAACATTGCCTAAAGAGACTTGTCTTTTGCAGGAAAGATGTAAATCTAAGTTAGAGAGTTGTACAATGCAGTTACTCGACTTCTAAGAATGTGAAAGGTATAAGAAGGATAGGGCATCTTCCTGTATTTTGTAGAATTTTCCTCCCATGTCTCTTGTGACGTGCATGGAACTTCTTCCCAGGTCTTTAACTTTGATCAAAAAATAAAAGTCTGCTTCATTTAATTTTCAAGCCTCCCTTTAAGTCTTTGTTTTGGTTCCTTTTTGCCTTTAAGCATACTGCCAGACCTTACACCTTCAAGTCAGAGTTGACTCCTGGGGTTTGCCTCAAAAAGTCCCTGCAATTTTCTTGGAACTGGCCTCCTAGTTTCTAGACTGATGCCTTAACCACCACGCCAAATTGAGTCTCAGACTGAGGTAGCAGTATTGGTCTAAAATAAGAAAGGTAACATCTTCCCTTTGACAATCGACATTTTCTTTACTATTTGCAATTTCCTTTTACTTCACATAAAGAGGCATGAAGGAGCTCTGGATATAACTTCAGGTATAACTGAGTGTCTGAACTGGATCCCTTTCTCTCAGCCAGTGAATGTATTTTAACTGATAATTGCTGTGCCTACAAGAACATTTTGACACCAGATAATTGCTAGCCTAATAGGAGAAACTAAACTTTCTATTGTAAGAGATCTGATATGCAATCTGTTAAGTTTAAATAAAGTTTAGTGAGTGCACTTATTTTTGTATCATTCCATAGTATTCCCCTAAAGTTGCAAAGCTTTTTCTGATCCCAAATAAAGGTTTGATTTGTTAAGGAATTTCTAAAAAGCAAGGTCAATTTGTTAAAGAACTGCTACAAAAATTTGCGGAATATGCATTGCATTGCTCATAGGAGTCTGCTAGAAACCAAATAATCTCTTCATTGGCCGATACTGATAACAGTATCTTCCTATTTATTCAATCTGCTATTTTCATCTTGAAAGAAAAGCCCAAAGATAAGGGCGGAGCAAAGCAGAGACAAGAGGGAATCTGGGATCCTTCCTTGTTTCTTTAAGAGAGGATGAAGTGGAAAATTCATATGCATGCCAGTACTTGCTAAAGCTGTCAACTGCAGTGATTATCACATTTCTATCACATTTCAATCACAGTTAAAACCAACCAGCCAGATAGCTACTTTTTTTTTTTTTTTACAGCACAAGGCCTTACATTCTTGAAGACCAGAATTAATGAATTAACTATTGATTAAATTCCACTCTAGCAAATCCACCATGGCAAATAAATGAACTACCTGGGGCATATGTAGGCTATAGTCAGACATGTTCAGGCAATTGATCAGTAGTTAGCATTCTCTTAGGACATGACAACAGCTGATGATAATATGATATGTAAGGGGAGGCAATGAAAAAAGGCCCATTCTACTGAACAGATGATCAAACACGAAGGGATTTCTGACTGTTTTATATTTCTGTATTTTGATATCTTAGCTAGTATACCATCTCAAAGACATGCATAAATACATGTCTGTGTGTGTGTTGTGTATTTTTATTATAATTGCAAGAGCGAATAAAAAAATTGAAATAAAACAAAGAAAAAAACCTGAAATAAAACAGCTAAAGCTTCCTTAGAAGATTTTAGGAGTAAATATATCCTATAGGTGTATTTCCAAAGATTTAGAAGTTCAATGTTGTTATTTAAAGAATACATTTCTCTTTCTTGAAGTAGTAGACCAAGTGCCAGTAGTGTAATAAAATCTTATTAACAATAATATACACGCAGGAGATTTATTATTGTTGCCATAATTTTGATACATCCTTGGCAATGGCTGTATAATCTCTATTGGAAATTTTGGCATTCATGGATCCTTTTAGGAAAAGAATGATTACATTTGTCAATTTCCCATAATAATGAAAAAAAATATAGAATCATATCTTCTACGGTATGTGCATATAGATAAACAACTTAATTTATTTTATACTTATTGCCTTTTTAATATTGTGAAATTATTATTCTAGTCAGGCTAATATAGTTGGAGTAGCCACAAAAGCCCAAAGACAAGAGTGGAGCAAAGCAGAAACAAGAGGGAATCTGGGATCCTTCCTTGTTAATAGAAGGAGAAAGACATACAAAGGAGAGGAGAGGAGAAAGATATACAAAAGGTTGACATTACTTTCTTTAATGTCTGACTCTGATCAGTTTCCCATTGGAAAAAAAAATAATGGAGACTTGGATATATAAGTTGATAAGCCCTCTCACTCAATATTTGCAACAAGTCAGAGAAGCTGGTTCATGATAGAATTAAATCAATAAGAAATTGACACAGAACTGATTCACATGTTTCTCAGTTCTTCACTATAAATATGGATTTGGGAATCCTTCCTATATTTACAGTAATGCCTGTATGACTTCTTTTCTTCCAGTATCTCCAGTCCAGGTTGATGAAATCATGGCCTTCATGCCAAGCTAAATACTATGTGAGAATTAAGATTGCTTCTATATAGAGTAGAGACACTGAAGAATGATAATGCACACATGCATCATACAGACAGCTTCAGGATTAGTTTCTTTGCAGGGGAAAATGAAGTACCAGAAAATAACTACCACATATTGAATTAAAACGAAGTCTACTGTGAAAGACAAGATGTAAAATAAATAGGCAGACAGGCAAACATACACATTGTAACCTTCTTTCTTAGATTCATATGGAAATAAGCATTTATCCTGTAGCTCAATTTATGTCAATATTAATTTTTGCACCACTGATTCTTACAATTTAATGTAAAAAACAAGGCAAGTACATTTTAATACCTTGAACCAAGGACATAAATCCATGGTGGTGATAAGTCTTCAGGCACATCTTCTATAGTTCTAATCTGAGTTCCATTACTTCTCACACAAATGTTTCTTCTACAGGATTCAACCTAGAATAGCAAGTATCAAAATGGGTACTTTTCTTCATTCAAAATTTGAAGTCAAAGTAGTAGCAAAACTGAATTTAATATAATGATCAGAAGGACAATCATTTTGAATGGGGAGGGCAAAAAAATGCCATTATTATTTATAATCACAGCATTTTTATAATATCTTTTCATGTAATAGCATAAATAAATATATTAAATGCAACAGTATTGACCAAAACCAATAAAATCAAGAAAATGGACAAAACCTGTAAATAAATAAATAAATAAATCAGCAATTGTTAGACTTTGGAATTAAAGGAACATCTCAGAATAAATACTTTTTAAAATTTCAAATAGAAGCACTTTACAGCAGAAGACTGTGCTAATGATTTTTCCCCACAAAAATGAACCATTTTAAGGAATACCTACCTATGCATTACACATCAGTAAGTGCTAGTGACTTGTAGTTTAATCAGTTGGGCATCTCCCTTGTATCAAAATGGAACAGGCCTATATAAAACCAGGCACCAGCTTACCAGGGTAGACTTCTTTACTGCTTTATAAATGAGCATGTTCAAATACTTACTCAACTAGCACAAAGCTCAACACAAGGCATCAAGAAAATCACAATATGCAAATTTAGATAATTATCCTATTCAAATAGTATTCCCTCTTCAGAAGTTTGACACTGATAACCCATGGCATCTGCTGCCAGTCAGGCCACTGAGATATATTAGGGAAACAGTTTCAGTGCAATGCAATATCTAGGCAAAGTAATGCATGGCATTTAAATTTGTTTGTATTTAAACTTCATTGAAACAAAATAGGACTTATTTAGCTAAATTATTCCATGATTAAGCTAGTATTCATAACAGAATGATGGACTGAACCATAGGACTGTCTAGAAACTCTTCAAATTGTTGTAACCTATCCTAACTGTATTGAGAATGATCCAAGTGTTTCTCATTTTTTCATATACATGGGGAATTTCCATTCTTTTCAACAATGGAATTTAACCTCCTCTTAGAGTTGTCTTTTGAAAACATGCTGCATTATCAAACCACCCCAGCCAAGATGAGGACATGGTATGTTTTTCAATGTGAGTTACAAAAATAGTAATAATAGACTTAAATTACTAAGTTTGGGATTGGGACTCCAGAATGTTGCCACTTCACTTTTGTAAGTCTATCAGCTTTCTTTCCTCTCCTGTCCCAAAAATAGAAATAATGAACCTTTGTAGCAACATATTAATGTTTGATGAACTCTGAAGATGAAAGTCAAAATATGACTTCCTGAGTTTTTAGTGCTTTAAATAGATCCAGAGAAAGACTAATAATGTCACCTTTAAATTAACAATAACAAAAAAAGATCATTCAATATGCCTGATTACAAATTGACAGATGTCTACACATGACATCAAAAAGCAAGACATATACCCATTTAATTATAACTTTAGGAAACTGAAGATTTGATAGGAAATGTAAGGTCAAAAAAATGGAGGGGAAGCAAATGAACAATTAAATCTTTGAATTTTACCCGATATTTCAGTGTTACAGACATTAGCACAAATCTTGAAATATGAGAAGCTAAAAAAAAGCTTGCTGATTAATATGTAAGACATCAATAATAAATCCTGAGGTCTGAAAACTATTAAAAGTTCTTGGAATTTATACTATGGTTGAAGAAAGACAAGTATATATCCATATGGAAACTGGAAAGTTATATGTATATTCATTGGGAGTAGAGGTTTTTTTTTACTAAAAGGGGCTGGAATGTGGAAATCTGTTATAGTGTGCCTTTGTGTGACATTTATTTATTGCATGTTGCAAATGGATGCAAATTGTAGGACAAAGTATACATGATTACTGTTACGGGGTCCCCATACATCATTCAAAGAAAGCCAGTATCTGAGTGAGACAAAATATATATATAGGAAAGTTGCAATTAAAGCAGCATTTTGAACAAATAAAATCAAACCCATTATAGAAATGTATTTGTATGCCTTTTCTTCACAAATATTCATAAAACCTGCAAATTTCTGAGGAAGCCTAAAGAGAAGAAGGAGAAAAAAACAACAAAAAGGGTTTAAATATTAATTGTATTTTTAAAAGACTGGGATTTCTTGGCTAAGATCATCCTATTCCAGAGAAGAAGCAGAGGTAGGGGAACATGATAAAAGGCTACCAACGCAATATCATTAGTTCTGGTTGTTCATGTTTTATGCATGCCTGATGTTTCTAAAACAATTGCTATTTTGTTTTAATCAGTAGGAGTTGGATCTCTGTAATATATATAAGTTTAGCATCACAGGAGGAAAGGAAATTTAACCCTGGTAATTTTAAAAGGTGGACTATATACATGTACATTCACCCGTCTATGTATATAAATAGATATTATATAATCCTTTTAATGTATATATTTTTAGTCACTGTTGTTAATAAATGCAATTGGTAGCTTTATCAATACACCTTTGTGCATATTTACCTCAGATGGCCCATATATCTATTAATCTTTCATTGGTGCATTTTTTCTAACAATTTAGAAAAATACAATATTGATGTCTGATTGCATTTTTCTTTCTGATTCAAATAATAGAAATTAACCAAATTTTCTTTGAAATACAAATTAAAAAAAATTGTTCCACATTCATATAGTTTGAGTCATTAATGTATTTGCATGTATTCATAATACCGATTTATTTTTTAACATTAAACTATTTTGTTTTAATTTTTAGTAGCATTTTCAATTTATTTTCTGAACATAAGAGATTGTTAAAGACCCCATTTATAATTATATTTTTTAAAGTTCACTCGGTTACTCAATTGGGTTTTAAATCAGAAGATATATACAAAAATCACAATTAATTAGGACAAAGAAAGAAAAATATAACTGCTCCAAAATATCTAAAAAGGATTAGAAGAAATACATATTTATAATATGTATGATACAAATTATAAAACAGTACTTAACTATCATCAAGGAAATAAAATCTGGTCATAACAACTGAAGATAAAACAAGACAGATTGACCAGGATATTTAATAAAGAATGGAGATAATAATTCTTGACAAGAACCTGCATGGAGGGGGCAATATAGAATAATATATTCCATTGATTCAATTATTCCTCTAACATTAGAACATAGTCGCTGATCAAAGGAGATCCTTTGGTATTTCCCTTTCGTAAACTGCAAAATAAAGTATAAAATCTTTGGACATTTTAATAATTTGCAAAAACTCAATTATCAGTATGGTAGCACATATACACTTATAGATGTGTGACACACACATATTGTATATATGAAGTATTAGCAATATTAATTGTCTATATCTGTTTTACATCTTCCTAATTATTCCATGAATTATCAAAGTTTCATATATCACATACAGTATACAAACATATGCCATTTACATGTATGCACTGACATTAAACTATATACAAGAAAAAAGAAATAATCCAACCTGTATGTCATAAAGAGTGAATGGAGACAAATCTTCTACAATGAAATATCCAGGCACTTTCATTCTGGTCTCAAATCGGTTATTATTTACATAAATAGAATATTCTGTGACAACACCATCTGAGTTTGAAGACAATGCCAAAATGACACATACAGCTGTACTATTGATGATTACAATCTCTGGAGGGAACAGGCCCTCTGGCTCTAGAAATAAAGAAGGAAAGGGAATGAACTCTATCTGCCATTGTAAAAACCCTTGTTTAATCAAATGCACATTAGAATTTAGATTTAGCAAAGCCTCTGCTACTTATCTACTAGTTTGTTAAAATGTTTGCATTGTTTTCTAAATGGACTTGTTGTAAGATCAGAGATTGTGGGAAAAGAGGATGGTAAAAACTTTTGTATCTCCAGCCTTGCCTTAACTTTGCTTTACTATAACTTTGACTAGAGGATTGTGACTATTTATTTAACCATGTGACCTCATTCACAATTATTCAGTATAGTCTCATGTTTCAACTCTATTCTCCCCCCCCCCCCTAGAACTATCTTCTAAGGGTGACATAGCTTTTNCCCCCCCCCCCCTTAGAACTATCTTCTAAGGGTGACATAGCTTTTATTAACATCATAATTTGAGCAATGTGTATTAAATTATTATGTAAATGCTTTTGATGATTACCAAAGACGATAATGAAGCATTACCTTTTTTTTTCAAAATAACTCCCATCTTTCCTAGCATTAAATTACACAGATTATTTAAGCATGTCATAAATAGCTATGCTTCTTATGTAAAGCTATTTTTATCTAGGTAAATTCATCTTTACCAGTTGAAAAATTGTACTTTCAGTAGGTTCTATTTTATAAATAAAAAGAGGGATGAACTTTGGCTTTGCCAAGAAAATGCAATCCTGACTTAAAGTACTTTGCTAATGACCTGGAACACTTGCTTCTGGGGTAATGATATTATAATGTTTATAATGAGATTTTACAAAGCCAAAAAGATTAGAAAAGCTATTCCAAAGGCATTTGAAATTCACAAGTTGCTTTTTCCACCTTCCTTTCCCTTTCCTCCCTCCAACTTGCCAATTTGTTTGGAAATATGTCAGGGAATCTCTCTGAATGGCTAGATTTACACCTTTCATTTCTGGTCAAGCAGTTGACTGTCATGTCACAAGTAGTTTTTCACAGCATTATTTTTTTTAAAAAAACCTCTTATTTTCATAATGGAACAAGGACAGATTTCAATTGTCATAAAAAAGTTAATTAAATTTTAGTTTTTAAGCTGAAACAAGAGTCAACCTACCTACATCTGGTGTAGTCACTTGCACAGGTTCACTTTTGATGCTGTGAAGTCCATTGAAAACTTGAAGCAAAATCTGATACTGTCTATTTGGATATAATTCACCAATAACAGCACTATTTCTACTTGCAGGGACCTTTTTGGAGTTTATTTGGACAGTGTCATTCCAGGAAAGGAAATAATATTCAACACTGCCTTGAACATCTTGTAAGGCTGTTTAATGAATAAAAACAAAAAATCTGATTATGGAAATGACTGGAGAAATAATAACTTCACAGCTCTTGACACAAAAATGATTCCAAGTATGTTAGAACTGCAAAGGAGCCAGTGATAAACTCTGTACTGATGATATAAATATTCTATTGGGGAAATTGCTTTGTAGGCAAATCTTATTGTTCTGATTCTTCCTAACTTGAATCTCATTTCACCAGGATTGTCTGTTGATAAATTCTTTGAGCTCTTTTAAAATTATCAGTGTATTATTTGGAATCTCTCCACTTTGTCTTTTATCAGACTCTTTCCTAAAGTATTTATTATCTTTGATTTTCCCATGTCTTTTCCAATGAGTCTTGCCTTTGCATTATGTATCTAAAATATTTAAAGTTTAACTTCATCATTAGTACTATGAATGAGAATTTTTGCTTTCCTTCATGTAATATTGAATGATTTATTCTTCTTGCAGTCCAAGGTATTTTCAATCATTTATCCAACAGCATATTTTAAAGGCATCAATTTAAATACAAAATCTATTCCAGACATAAGAGTATGAGGAGAAATGCAACAGTTTCCCCCCATCCTTACAATACTACAGGCACAATCTTAAACTCAACAATCTATGAATTAATATTTCCAGGTAGTTCATCAAAATAAAGCTTCTGTCACCATTTTCTTTTATTTCTGTAGCTGAATGTTAGCAGACCCTCTGTTTCCAAAACTCCTGTGCTATCTTTCATCTTTGAACCTACCAGCAACAAAGACATAAAAGAAAGTTGTTTTCAAATGATTACTGGGATGGAGGTGGGGACAGGAAAAATTTGTTCCAGATCTGTGACAAAATAAAAACATTTGGAGACAGGGAGATTGCTTATTTGTTTGGAATAAGGCATATCAAGCAATGAAAGAATAAATAAAGGTTTGCTCTAATGACCCTCACTTGATGTTTAACCTTTGTATTCATAAACAGGCATCTAGAAAATTTGTGCAGTAAGAATGAAAATGAAGCCAGATTGCATTACCTTTATCTAGGTGGTCAGAGGTTTAAATTACTAAAGTAATGAAACTTCAGCAGCCTGCTTCAGATCTATTAGGTTTGTCAGTTTTTATAAACATGCTTACTTCAGGCATCCAATTATAAATATAAATTTTAGTGGAGCCTCTATTTGCTGAGAGTCACTAGTAAGTGCTTACAGACAGATTTGCATGTACATATTGAAGAATTAGCCTACTGCTTTGATGGACAGGTAATCTGGATTAAATGGATATGTTCCTCTCAAGATGACATAGCACAAATGTGTACATTTGCATATACAGAAAATCCATAACTCTTCTGGAAAGGAAGATCAGGCTGTACAGAAATGCTGGCATTTGAAAATAATATGACAACCTCAAAGAGGTTTGAATTGATGTACTGTCTGCTCAGAACTTCTTATGCAGTTTCACGTTGTGAAACGCATCCAGAATCACAAGCAAATGTTGAGTAACCCAAATCTTCTTAATTAATCACCTCAGAAAGAATGTTGTAAAATAAGAAAAGGTGGAGATTTAAAAAACCACAGTATGCTTTTTGGGATGTAAGAGGCTACAATGTTTGGAGAATATATCTCCCTTGTTCAAAATACTTGAATAAGCTGAAAGGTAACAAATTCAAGACAAAGAAAATAAAATCCTTAGGATACCACAGTTAATTGGTGGAAGATGCCACTACCTACTGTTGACCAGAAACTTGAATCTCTTTAAATTTGATCAATTCTTAAGGAGGCCAAGAATCAATGGCAAACTGTAAGCATGACTATAGATTATCTCCAATACTGAATACAGTAAATATTTCATTGCTGCTGGGCAGATATTGCTCCTGTTCTTTTTGTGGGTTTCCATTTGCTGAAAATTTTTCTTCTTATATTCTGAATAGACTTAATAGACTAATATACAACATATATTTATACACATGGTTCAACTTTACCCAAGGAAGGGTGTAGTTTTCTCTAATATATTGTTTCTTCTTCTTCAGTATATTATGATCTCAACCAGAGGAACAATGATAAGAAAAATAAATTACTGGGAAAGTTCCTAATATAAACTGTGGAATGAAAAATGAGTGTCAACTACTATGCTTCCTTACTTCTCCTTTTCCCTTTAAGGTACCTATCCTTAAGTCTTTTGGGAAAGGTTGATGTCATCAAAAAGAAGATAAGAAAAAAGACTGATGAATTAGGTAGAAGATCACCTCGATATGACAAGAGATGCAGTTGGTGACAGGCCATCACAAAGGATATCACCCAAATCCTGATTGTATCTCAAGTTTAGGAAAAGTGATTGCTGTCCTGACACTGACAAATTTACAGCAGCACAGATGTCTTGGCATAAAGTCCATGGCATTAGCAAGTGGCACAAGTCCAATGCTAGCCTCTTAGAATCCCAGATGCTGTTAAGAAACCCAATTTCTGATAAGAAGGTGAGAACTTGCAAAACAAAATGGTGATGAAGGTAGAGCAATATGGCAGACATCTGGAAAATTCAGAATAGCAGCTTCAACCTCAAAAGGCCAGCTAACATAAATTTGGAGCTATAGATTGCCCTAGAGGAAATAAATTAGTTGGACATTTTTTGGTCTCAGGGTAGATTTGGCTATGGAACTGAATTTATATTGATCACTCATGACCAACAGCAAGATTGGGAGGGGGAAAGGGAGATATTTGGATGAGGTTTCTTGCTGACATCAAGTTAGGTGTGATCAGTATTGGTATATTTCAACTCCAGTTCAGACAAGAAATGTAGTCAAAATTGTGTATCATGACCAGAAAACTGTTAGGATCTAGATGAGGATGAATAGATCTATGGCAGGGCTTCCCAAACTGTAAAATGCAGACAGAGTACAGAAAATTTTGGGGACATGCAGACAGAGTACAGGACTGATGTGGAGAAACTTTTAGGTATATTGTTACAATAAATTCATATTTTTTATACATTTGTGTTTATTTTGGTGTTTCGATTTTTAGAGGAGATGTGTACATAAAGATTACACTCAACTGAAGGGTGATGGCAAAAGATTTAAGTACCGCTGATCTCTGCTCAATCCTAGCAAAATTAAATAGCTTTGAAGCCAGAAGCCTTCTGATGATGGGCATATTTCATCTTTGGTTCTGCATGGGATAATGCTTTTCCATGCAGAAATATTCATAAATTGGGGTTCTTCCTGGATTCATAGCTCTGCTTTTTCAATGCAATGCTTCTAATAGAATTTTCACATCACTCTAGTTTACAAACTTAAAAAAAAAATCAGACTTTGAGGAGTAAGCCATTAAGCAAAGAGAAACAATATCCTTTTTATCTAATTGAAAGCCAGTTGTTTAATGCTAGATGATGGATTGTATAATCAACAAGAACACTTACTTGGAGTGGTCCATTTCACTTCTATAGCTGTGTGGTTAAGAGGCTTTGCAGTAACATAAGTGGCTTTCTCTGAAAATCCTCCTAATGTTGTAACAATCACTTCTTCACTTGACATATATCCTACTTCATTACATACTCTCAGCTTATATGCATATGTTGTATTCCTAAAGGATATCATTGAGAGAGGAAAATCATTAGAAGCATTCAGTTTAAGTGTTGACTTTACTTCAGATTCTCACCAAAAGTTAGATGAGAAGAAACATTCAGCAGAGCTGCTATTTGACTCAAAAATTAGTGAATATTTCACAAATTTTCACTCTGCTGAATGTTTATTTTAAGTTCAAAAATAAAATTTGGTAACTATTTCCAAATATAGTTGTGCCAATTCCAAGCTCATTCTTTTTTTAAAAAAGCAGGCTTAATTTATTATTCGATTTAGGTTTAGTTCATTTTCTGTCTCTTGTAGCCTACGTAGCTCTCACTATTTCCAGAATTTTTTTAACCTCTTATAAAACACTAGTTGGAGACAGTAGTTCCCATTTACTTCAAAGTTAAATCCCGATTCATTAATTTTATTTCCAACTCCAGATACTTCAAAAGTATCATGAACTCTGGTTTTCAAAAATTCATTGCCTTCAAGGAAATGTGTAGAACAATATTCAGGCAAAGCAATCACAAGAAATTCATAAGAGCAAGAAAAGTTCAGGACAATATTTCTCCATTTGTCAACAAACCACAGTAAAGCTAGCTTCATGTGATGCATAAACCTCTCTGTGAGATATGGTGCCAGGAAAGGAAGAGAGAGTTATCCAACCCACTGTGCTTGACTTGTTGGAAAATCTTTTTACAAAAGGCTTAGATTCAACAGAATTTATGGGATTCAATCAAGGAACACAGAATGGACAATTACTGTTTTTACACAATGCCAGAAAGTAGTTTGATTTTGGTTTAGTAATCGGTGAAAGCAGTTTTTATAATGTGTAAATTATTTTTAAGGATTGGAAATGTGGTTTATTCAATGAACAATGATTAAACAAAGAGTTGTGTAGTAAAATACATGAACCCAGTCTACAGATTTAAACATGCCTAGGATAAATACAGACACTAATACCATGCTCCAAAGAGTGAAAGAAGCTTAACAGATTTTGACTAAATGAAGATTTTTCTGGTTAGGCATGATAGGACTAGACATCCAAGGGAGCAAGAGAAGGATATAAAAATGGGTTAGGGTTGATGATTTGTTATAGAATAAGACATCTTAGAATAGGATAAAGATAGGCAAGTGGAGGAAAGTTTGTAAAGAAACAAAAACAATAAACCCAAGATATTGCATAAACAAAAATGTCCTCTTAAGAAAAAGCCACAATTAAAAGTGATTTCCTAGGTCAACACATCACAGATCTATACTCCAAATCTCCTTCATAAATATTTCTCAAACCCATGAACAAGCTAACAATAGGATAGAATTGGAAGAATGCTGCATGGTGTTGTACTTTAATGAAATAAGTAAAACCACTCACTCAATATTCTAGCAGTTCACTTCTTACTTTCCGAAGCATTTTTTAAAAAGAAAAACAAAATTGCACAGAGGAGAAGAGTAGGTAAGCAAACCAAACAAAAGAGTGTTAATAAAGGCTCATGCCAAAGGAGATGACAGAAAATATTTCATTACATAATTAACATGTTTGCAACACGGAGATGCAAGGAATGCTTTGAACTATTAAATATGGGCTATACAAAATGCCAGCATTTGTTTTTATAGTTTTAGTAATCTTACCTGCTAAGACCCTTATCTTCATAAAACCACTGAGTTCCTGAGTAAATATTGTCCCAGAGATTTAAATCTTCAGGGGGATTTGATGCAAGTGGCTGCTGGATTTTAAGTCTCAGGAGCTCATATCTAACACAAAGGACAAGCAGAATGGTAGGATTATCTTAACTAATGTTATGACAAAAAAGGTTGCTTTTAAAAGTCACACATTATTTTCTTTTTACAGCTATAATCTTGTTTTTTTTTAATATTTTATAATTTGACACTTTCCATAACTTATGTTTTGTCTGTGAAACATGGCTCAACGCATCTCTCTCTGACTCCATTACCACAATAAGAAACTATCATGCTTACTGATCAGATCCTGAAATTTGGAGAGGAGGTGTTGCCATCTTCTATAAAAAGTCCTTACATCTAAAAAACATCCAAGTTACCCAGGAGCTTGCTTTTCCTGAGACCATCATCTGTGAATTGTCCTTAAATATCACATTTGCATTCTTACTATGTTAGAGCACTGATTGCCATCGAACATTAAACAAAGCTAAATTCACAACTAATATCAGCGGGCATCCTGCCACACACTTTTACTTTCTTGGTGATGTCAATCTTACCTCATATTAACTAACCCCTAAATGAGATGTACAACTGAAACCCATACATGCATTCTACAATGCGTTACAAATCTGGGACTGGAACAACTCGTACCAAACAACACTAGACTTAACAACTGCCTGCTTCCGCAATAGTTTGAATTAATATACGGAATACAACTAAAGAACCCTTGTTCCAACCAGTGACCCAATAGATGAATTTTGTCTCGAAGGTCTTCCACACAAAGAATCATCACAACTGATGTAATCCCCAATTATTAACTTCAAAAAAAGAAATCTATGATCTCTATAGGCAACGATCTCTATCCCTTGATTGGCAATTCTATTCTCTGGATGCAATACTGTAGAAAACCATCACAACAATATTTTTACTTGAATCAAAAGAGTCATTCAACTATATGTACCAATACAACTCCCAAAACAACAAGCAAACAAAAAAACAGATTACCCATACAATAAGGAAACTTAAAATCCAAAAAGAGATTACTCTGGTGGAAAAAACCAAATTTTGATTCATGTTGGCCAACTCCAAAAGCCAATACAAAATTTAATCCCACCAGATAAAGACTGAATGCACCAATTATCACATTTAAACAAGAGGGAAAACTTCTATGCACCAAATTCATCCATGTTTTTACAATTTTGTAAAACAACAAACTAAAAGACTCAGGTCCATCCCACCCCTGATGGACCAAATGGTAAAGACTGCAACGATGACTCCAATTAACACAACATCTTTAAACGAGATTCTTTGGCTCAGTATTTGTAAAACAGCAATGGATCATGCCCAGTATTTCCTAGGCTGAAACCATAGAAAACTACAAATGATCTTAATACATATCCATTTACAGAAAGACAATGTTTGAAAAAGTACTATGCAATCTGAAATTATCGTCTACTATTGGCCAGATTGAATATGTGCCTCTTCTTGTAAAATGCATCCATGCCATAGCGAGAACCCTAAGAGCATAATCTTTGGAAAAAATCTTCAGGACCAGGCTCTTGCCTAACCTATAGTCACAAGCAACGGTCTATCCCCATCTTCAAAAAGGAGATCCCAGCCTAATGAAATTACAGAGACCAATCTCCTTATGCTGCGTCACTATAAAGTCATTATATCAATCCATTATCCTCCACTTAGAGACAAACAACCCTACTTCTAAATACAACAATTTGGTTTAGGAAAAAACCATCCTGTAATCTGCAACTCTACACTACAAAAACAATGGACTACACAACTCGATCAAGGGAAAACAATAGACACAATTCTACACAGACTTCTGTAAAGCCTTTGATTCAGTGGTTTTCATGACAAACTATTCCTAAAACTAATCTTATGGTATCTTGGACACAACTGCCTAACTAGATAGAAGCATGTCCTGTCAAACAGACACAAGTGGTCAAATTGGGAGTGTCCTATCAAATTTCTGTACCTGTCAAAGTGGTGTCCTCTGTGACCATATTAAGAGCAATTATTCTCTTCGGCTGATGATATAAGCGCTGTTCTCCATACCACAGACAATTACTGCTACCCTTCAAAAAGACCCTTTGACTATATCAGAATGGTCAAACAAATGGCAACTTCAAATCTCAACAAATAAATGCTCTGTTTTATATATTGGCAAAAAAAATAAATAAATCAGAAAATAAAATACAAGCTAAATAATCAAGACCTTGTTGATGATCCAAGCTCTGTCAAGGACCTTGGAATTCTCATTTCTAATGATCTAAGTGCTAGAGCCCACTGTTACTACATAGCCAAAAAGCTATTTCCAAGAGATAATGCTTAGAGCAGGAGTGAAAAACTATGGCACCTTTATGACCAGTGGACTTCAACTCCCAGAATTCCTGAGCCAGCCATGTTCAGGAATACTGGCTAGAAATTCAGAGAGTTGAAGTCCACCAGTCATAAAGGGGCCATAGTTTCCCACTCCTGGCTTAGAGAAAAGATGACAATCCCAGACAACTTTGTAAAAAAATGGATTCAAGGTTCCTGGGAGGAACAATACATCATCATGACCTTTGCTCCCAAGATATTTTAAGACCCCATTTTGATCACAAATACCTGCCATGTGAACAGCCTCAACTTTTAAATACTATGAATACATATTTTAGTTAAAAAAATCTCCTAAAATATATGTATTTTAATGACAGCCTTAAAAACACTTTGCCAAATTTATCAGTTGAAGATTCCTTAGAAGAATTACATTCTGAGGTGTATCCCAATCTGAGAGGTGCAACATTATTGTACTTTTAATTCCTTTAGATCATTTGCATCTTTTCCTTTTGACATTTCCATGTTTACTGAGGCATGGATAGAAATTCACAAAAATGTACTTTAGTTATATAGCTGTACATATTCACCTTAGGTTAACTGATGTATACAAGTACTTTGGGTTTAAAGTACTTTGGTTGGAATGAACAGAAGAAAAGAAAACCATTCTCTTAAATTTTCAAATGTTTTATATGTTATTTGTTTCTTTTTGTTAAGTAATATTTAATTCCTCAGAAAATCACTAAGGAAAATTGAAAATATAATACCAATCAAATACCCTGCTGTCTCCCCAACATAACCTCTTCAGTATTTTCAGTTTATCAACTAATTATCACATTTTCAATGTATATAAAAGAACAGAATAGAATAGCTTTATTGGCCAAATGTGATTAGACACACAAGGAATTTGATGAAGAAATAGTCTCGAGGTGGGGGGGAACTCTATTAATTTCTCCTGGCATACCATTCTGCCAAAATTGTTATTCCAGTTCATTACTTGTTTGACAGTGTTACAAGCTAGCTTCCCTCCATGAGCTCAAAACACCTTATATGGGATCCATGTCTTTTATCCTATTTTATCCTTATACTCTAGGAGGAGTGTAGGGTTCAGAATAAATGCCTGTCCAAAAGTGAGCTTCAATAACTAAAAAAATAATATGAATCAGGGATGGGATCTGACCTGTATAACTACTGGTTCAGTTGCTCTGCGTCATGTGAGTGCAATTTATAAACTGCTGAGCTATCCAGACAGCTGAGCAGTGCTGCGTGCGAGTACACAGCACTTGGAAAAGCCCTTTTTTCTTGCTTTTTCAAGCGAAGCTGTGCCACACAAAGCAGCTGAGGTTGAAAAAGCAGGAAATAAAGTACAGGTAAGATCCTAAGCGGGCGGGTGGGCCAGAACAACAGCAGACACAGAACTGGTTCTATGTCTGCTGCTCTTCAGAGCTACTGGTTCTGTAGAACCAGACAGAACCGGTAGAATCCCACCCTTGATATGAATCAATATCTTCTTATTTATAATCCAATTTCTTAATCCCAAAGCCATACTGAGAGATCATGAAGAAGAGAAAATTTGTTAGCACAAGTTAATATTACATTAATCCTCTCACCAATGTACAGTAAATGCATATACTGTAGTAGCCATCTGATTTTATAGGAGAGCCCAGAAGGAATTCCTAATAATTAGTTTTTTGTAATTTGCTGATTATATATTAAGCAAAACTAATTAATAATTCCTTCTTGCATCTGAATAATTTTAGATTGATAATAGAATTGTCCAACCCATATTAGGTATAGTTCTTGGCTTCAGAAGTAGAGGCCATTTTGACTCAGTCTGAAAAATCCCATTCTTTAAAGCATAAATTGAATGAAAATGGAGTATACATTCCCATTGTTTAGAGTAGGAAAATAGTAAATGGCTCAAATCTTTTTTTTATAAGGACAGCGTGAATTTCAAAAGGAAGTCTTAAAAAGTGATCTAAATTTCATAAAATAGTGATGGGGGAAGGAGGGGTTGAGCTACACTTTAAAATGGATGTTAAATGCCTATAGGAATTTACATTTTTCACTAGGATCTATAAGAAAAGTACATACCTTGAAAAAAATGAAATGTGCTAAATAATGATGAGTGCAATGTTTTATTAAAATTATGTAAATTTAATGCGATTAAATATAACTTTTGAAGGAAGAATTATAGTGAAAATGGATCTTCTAGCAAGGAGTATGCGTGGCAAATTTCAGGCAGATCAGTTGGTGGGTTTTTTCTGAAAAAGGAAAGGTTGCATCTTTTCTGAATACAGTCAGGGATTGAGGGCAGGGATAAATATAAGAGATTAAGTCACTCATATTTCCCTAAAAGCAAATAAAGTTCTTAAACCAATCAGGTAGATAAGAAGCCATAAACTTCTTATCTATGGATAGAAGATGGAAAACAGGAAATAACTGCTTAAATTAAGAGTGCCATATCAATTTCTATGCCCCTTCCTCTCCCTCCTCTCCCATTTTGATTGGCATAACTGATGGTTGTCTGATTATAAGGGTCATTCTCATTTGAGGGCAGACCTGTCAATCAAGAATATAGTTAAAATTCATTTTGGTACTTGAAAGAGACCCTGGAATGCATGGTGGAAGATAATTTTATGTCTCCTTTCAGTTTGTGAAAGGACATATAGGAGAAGTACGTCCTGTCAAATAAGCCAAAAACTAATTTGAATTGTCCCAAGTTTATGTCGAATCCTAATAATTTCAGGCAGTTCTAGATAGTCTAATTTATTTTGATGAAATAAAATTTATAAACAAAGTTAAGTTTTTGGTGTATTGTTTTTTACAATACATTGTAAAAAATACATTGTTTTTTTCCATTACCTTATGTGATGTCCATTGGGTTTAGATGGTGGTTGCCAATACACAGTAATTACTGATTCATTAATTGGGGTCACAGTCACAGAACTGATATTTTGGGGAAATGTTGGAAGTGTAACCATATATGTTGGTAGACTCTTGGTGCACCCTCCAATGTAATCTCCACCTCCAGTACAAGCTTCTATGGTGACCGAGTAATTTGTGAAAGGGATCAGGTTGGTTACTATGTGGCTCATAGAAGTTGTCAAATTGTTAGTTATAGTGATCCGAGGGTTTGGCATGTAGATCTCATAGCTCAATATTTCTCCATTTAAAATAGAAGGAGACTCCCAGGAAACCTAAAACAATAAGAAATGGTTTAGAATGAAAGATTAAGAATTTTACAAGGTTTAAAAAATAGTTCTAACAACTTCATGCTATTTATAAAGATAATTTCACTTTCTGGATTTATGCATGAATCCAAATGTCAACTCACGAAGCATCCCTGACCTGATCTTATTGAAGAAGCAGAAAGAATTAGAGAATGGCAATCCCATGAACAATTAGGAAATCTATTTAGGACTTGGGCTTTTTAGATAATAAACAGCACCTTGAATTGCATCCAGAAAGTATCAAGCAACCGTTGCAACTTGCAATAAAGAGCTGTCAAGATAGGTGTTCTGAGGTGTTAGAATACCTATAGGTGTTAAATAAGAAAGGGGAGAATGTTAAACTCTGATTTAGTCTTGTAAATCATTGGACTAGGACTCAATTTCTCTTACTCACATCCATCCATCAGCCAACAATGACTGGAACTGGCCATGGACAAAGGAGACCACTGTTCTTCTCCTTTGAAACAGTGCTACTAGCTAACTCCCCAAGTCAGCCAGAAGGATCGATAATATCAGCCAAGATCAATAATATCAAAAGCTATCAAGAGAACAAGGAGGAGGGTTGTACTACCCCCATCCCACTAAAGGTTATCCATTAGTGCAAACAATGTCATCTCAGTGCTACATGTTGGCTGGAAACGAAGCAGAAAATATTCCATCTAATATGTTTCTTCCAGTACTCTGGCTGTTGCTATCAGAAAATATAGTCAAGTCTTTTCCATTTCAAAATACTTTTGGATTTCCTTCTCATAACATCATTCTTCACTGGTATTAAAACCTAATCATGACTGTCAAAGAGTCATTTTTAATCAGTCTAGGTGGCAAGCTGTTCACTTGCAAAGTGTGCCATTTAGCTATGAGTATTTTTATATCAGTCCAAATATAGGAAAAGATAAAAAACAGGTTTGTCCAGACATTTGGTAAAATATTGCACACAAGGATTGGCTGAGTTCTTTAAGATGGTTTATACTGGACAGTGTTATTCATCCTTTTGCAGATCAGATGTCCTATTCTGAATTATTCATGTGTTGGATTATCAGAAATAGAAAATATACAATAAAATACAATTTTATTTGCTTATAAACGCTGGAGAAACTCACAATCAAAAGAACAATTATATCTGCATTTACTTTTGAGCTAAAAATGAAACTGAGGCTCTGGGAGACCTAGTGCAGGCCCAAGCTGCCTTTCTGGGCCTCCTAAGGCCCACCTCCTGACACACCTCATGTTCTCCCTCCCACTCCTCAAGACCCCCACAGCCCTGGTGCCTGCTTTCCTCCCCCAGATTCCTGCAGGCCTCCCCTGAGTCTATTCAGACTTTTCCCCACTACCACTAGGTCTCATGGGCCTTTTCCTTCCCACTAGTCCCCACAGGGCTTGGGCTTCCTTCTTACACCCTACTGGATTTCTGGAACTTTCTCCTGTGCTGCATGGACCACTTTAGGGAAGGTGAATGTAGCTTTGTCATGTGGTGTGATTCTGGAAGTGGTTGCCATTTTCCAAGCATTCACATTGAGCTATGTTTGTTCAGAAAAAGGTGACTGCTTCTGGAATTCTGCCAGGGGGTTGTGCAACAAAGCAATCAATTCTGCTGCCCTAACAGTGCTGCAGAAAGCTCTAATATTTCCTCTACTCAAAAAGTGTTTTGTTTCTTCTCCCCACTATACTTATCTGATAATACCAGATGAAAATATGTATTGTATTATTATTAAAATTATGTATTATTTTTACTTTTCTTGTTGTTGTTTTTTTAAAGTCATTTCCCCTGAAAAGTAATCAATCATTCAGTCATAGAGATTTACCCACAACTAGGATATGGCTTCAAACTATTCTTGATATATCCAAATTAGTAGACCATATGCACCAATATCTCAGCTATTTTTTTCAGTCTCTTAAGGTAATGAGTGACTACCTTCAATATTTGTTTTTTTGTTTTTGTTTTTTAACTCATCCTCATGGGCTTTGGCTGCATCTTTCTGATGTCAGTTCCTATTATTTTAGAAGGTATGATAATGATTGGCTAGGGCTCTGTGTGATCCACCACTTTTCAATTTTTCTACACTTAGCATGAAAGTTATATTTATGATGTATGAAAAGTCTTTAACACTTTTTCTTTTAAGCCACTAAGACTTTTTTCTATTAAGCCACCTGTTTCCGTCAATTCCTAAAGGAGTCATTTAAAGTAAAGTTTAATTAATCAGGCTGCTTTAATTTTTTGCAGCCATTTCACGTTTCTAGGGCAGATGCCCAAGATCTGATTAAGTAGCTGTTTCATTTCTATGAAAGAACAAGTGCTTACAAGCCAGGAGAACTGGTTATGGAATTGGCACAAAAATGATTTCATTATTAATGTGGAGAAAATTACTATGACTGCACTGAAAAGGTAAGAAAAAGTGAATAGCCATTACTGCACGAACACAGTAAAACAAAACATTTGAAGAGTTACTTGTAGAAACATCCTTATGGACTACTCTCAGATTGATACTAGATACAACACAATGGATTCTACTCCTTCTTTATGGCTACAATCATCCTGCTGTTCTTCTACTCAACCAACAATTCAACAATGCAGCATTTAGGGCCTAGTCCTAAAAGCATTTCTACTTAACCAAGGAATGTCTCAATTTCTCCCTTGCAGTTTTGGTGTCCCTACTATGCTGAAGACATTCTCCTGGATTAAAGAAAGTTTCATTTCACTAACTAAATATCAAAGCACCTTAAATTTTCTATCACAGAATACAAAGGGACAGTTTCCCATTAAACAAGAAGAAACTTAGAAAACTTTTTTTATAAACATAATCAAAACCTTTCAATTCAAGGAAAATAACTTTGATGAAAGAAAGCACAGTGTTAACAATTCCATAGAAGCAAGAATATGTTAGAATTGTCCAATCTTTTTTAGAATCAAGAACATTGCTGGTTGTTCTTTTTAAAAGTAAATTGTATAATATAGCTGTCTTTGTGAACTGTCTCTCAAAAATCATTTCATATCAGAATAACCCTGCAGTACTGGGACTTACCAGTGGTGGGATTCAATATTTTTTACTATCGGTTCTGTGGGTATGGCTTAATGGGCATGGCTTGGTGGGGATGACAGGGGAAGGATACTGTAAAATGTCCATTTCCACCCACTCCAGAGGAAGAATACTATAAAATCTCCATTCCTACCTCATCCCACTAACCTGTTTTCCAGTTCTGTTGTCATGTGTAGGCAACAAAAAAAGACGCAGCCAATCATCTGGGACTTGGAAGGCAGAGAATAGATGGGAATGGGGCCAGTCAGAGGTGATATTTGCCGGTTCTCAAACTACTCAAAATTTCTGCTACCATTCTCCAGAACTGGTCAGAACCTGCTGAATACCACCTCTGATGTTACCAGTGTGTCACCAGACAAGCTAATATATGGAAAAATTTTAAAATTGAAAAAGAAGCTGGTAATTGCAGCAAGCCTCTCTATCGTACCTTCACATTGTAGGTTGGTGATATTTACAAAAATACAATAGTCTCAAGGTTTCAGTTCTTTTGAAACTGTCAAAAGCTCAGCCTCAACCAAAGAAATCTGTCGTCTAGAGATAACAGTTGTACTATATTTTGTGAATTCTACCAAGCATAACATCATATTGATGTTATGACTACATAAAAAACAAAACAATGTTACTCTTTGTATCAAATTCTATTCCAGTTCAAATAAGGATTTGTACTCAAAGTTTGGAAACTGATTGCTTTGACAGTCACAAACTTCTATTAATTGATGTCCTTATTTGTATAAAAGAGAAATCTTCCCAACTGCTCTTACAAGAATAGGAGGCTATTTTAAATATTTATTGACCTGTCCCTCAAGCAAATGCTTATTTATCTTTTGCCTATAAGAACTCTTATTGATGATATTAACATGACAGGCATGTGGCATAAGAGAACTGACCCATTTATTTTAGCCTCTAAGCAAAACTAGAAAGTCATAAAGCTTTTGCAGTTCTGTAAAATAGAGCTCTGTAAATTATTTGTATTCTTCTCTGTAGCTTTTCTTCAGAGCGTCTGTTAAAACTGAAGCCATTTTCTAACTTAAATGTTAATGGATACATAGGACCATATTCTCTATAGTGTTAACAAGTTTATAAGCAGGTAAAAGAGGATATTTTCCTTTTATTTTCAACTTGCTTTTCTCTGCATATATCCAGCTATACAGTCTCTTCCTTTCCTTTCCATTTCATTATGTAAACTTTCTTTCAGTTGACCAATTAGACCAGAGCTGTCAAACTTATGGCCTGCAGGCCGGATTTGTCATGTGCTGGCTATGCACATGTCCAGTTTAGCGAAGGGGAAAAAAAGTCCCAATTTATCATGTGACACCTCCATGATGACATGAGTTTGACATCCCTATATTAGACTGTAAAGCAGGTATACTGTTCCCTTGGACAACAACAAAACAGAGACTGTTAACTGTGAAAGAGGATCAAATTCTTTGTATTTTAGGGAACTTTAATAAACAAGGTAAAACCACTGCAAACTGTCTTCTAAATCAGCCACTATATCTCCCTCATTCAAGAAGGAAAATTATGTATAAGGAAACAAGGTATGTTTTAGATGGTTTAATTTTGGCCTTAGATTCTGTTGAACAAAATTTCTTATATAACTATGGAACCTTTTCAGTGAGGATGAAGTTCTAGGGCAGCCTAATCTGTTTATTTTGCACACAGAGGTATTTTCTAAAAATAAGGTTCACATTGGTACAAGGGTCTGCTGTGTTTGAAAATCATAGGTAGAAAATACAAGAACATTTGGGACAAATTGTCAAATGGGAAACTATTAACAATAATTAAAATACTCACTATAAAAAAATATTGCCTCTGCTCTTGGCTGTGAAGTCAAAAAAAGGACTATCAATCAAACTGCATGGTAGATTATGATCCAAAACTTTCAGTGAAGAGGTCTTCCTTCTTCAGGAAACTGATTTGAAGTGATAAAGTCATCTTTGTCTCAATTAGTGTGATAATCCCACAAAATGGTTGCATTATTTGGATTTGCACTATTCAAAGTGTGAATTTGAACACAAGAAAGTGGCATATCTATGGAAATGTGGTAGTTTCTTCTATCTTGATCGAAATAGGAAATGAAAATGTTGAACCACAAATGTTTTTATATACATTTATGAACTATTGAGTGCAGTGCTCAATCCATACAGTTAAAAGATGTCAATTTCAATTTTGCATCACAGGTATGTTTGCCAACCACAAAGATCTGGTGCAACTTTACCTTTTTCTTTTATTTCCCTTACATGTCTACTAGAGATTCAGGCCTTCCAACATCTTATCACATTTTAGTGGTGCTAAGACCATATTCATGACTTGAATTATATGAATTTTTTTCTCTAATGTAATAATGAGATTCTTCATTTCTGAGCTTGTACTATTTTCTTTTTGACAGAATCTTTCTTTTCTCCATTTTAGACACATGAAGATTAGCAGCCTTTAAAATCTCAACTGTAATTGAACATGTACTAACCTCAACTGTACAATTAACTGAATTTTGTGTTGCATTAAACACGACTTGGTATCAATTTATAATTCACACTAAACTGAATATTGAATTATTTAAACACTCATTAATCACGATATAACTGCAGAAAGCTGTTGCCACTCTATACATCTGGTGCGTACTTTTCTCCTGCAACAGAGATGGTGACAGGACAGTGATATGTGTTGCATCTTGTTGCTGCCTCTTTAATGTTTTCTTAATTTAAACACATATTTTTCTAAGCACCCGGCTACTATGTAATCCCAAGAAAAGCTGTGTGTACGCCAGGTACATATGCCCCAAACCACTAACCAAATATTAAGAGTTCCATCCAGTGTCAGGTAAAGTATTCTATATATGTATTACAATGAATTCTGACATAATGATTGAACATAATATTTACCATTACAGCATAAATTTAGTTAATCTCATTTAGAGTTAAGAGGATGTTTCAAGACATTTCTCATTTAAAACTATTATTGCTTGTTAATATGTCAAACTACATTTTTTAAAAAAAATAGTGATTCTGTTCATATTCTCCAATGCACTGTGTGTGCATGTGTATATGTGTGTGCGTGTGACACAAACAATTCTACTGATACGGAGAATAAATCTCCTAAAACAGCAACAACAATTTTAGTAGTAACAGTGTAAATGATTCCAGTGGATAATCTCTATCCTTACGCAAACGTCCTTTGTTTTGTGCTCCAGCGAGCAAGCTACTGTACCAATGTTTTTGGCACTAGTACAAGACTGAATCCATGGAAGCATGTGTATATTTACACAAAAGAGACTTCTAAGCTACAAAAATCCCTCTTGTTTAGTTACACTAATTTCCCCTGAATGAAGTTTGTATGTAAGCCAAAACAATAGTAGTTATCCTGTCCTCTAGAGTTCATTCCCAAATGAAAGATATGAATAATTGAAAATTTCTGAGTCAGTCCTCCAAAATGTTTTCTTAATGTATTGATTTATCAGAGATGAAAACAAAAACTATATTTAGCATCTATATATTTTCTTGATTAAAATTAAATATTTCCACAGTATTATTTAAAATATTTCATATGAAAATGAAGCTTGAAGCAACACAACACAATTACCTGAGATACTATCAAATAGATAAAAATGATAAAAATAGAGAAACAGACTTAATTTACTGCATTTTGGATTAAATTATAACAATTAAAACAACAGGAAAGTAATCTGTTGAATTTAAAGAGACCTTAGTGCACAACAAGGGAGCTGATGAAGAAAAGTTACAATGGAACGATGAATCAAATTCTAGCAAGGGTGGTGATGTCCAGACTAATAACATTTAGGGGGCATTCTCTGTCAAGACATCTTGATTTTAACATAAACCTAAAACTGGAAAAACAGAAAGCTGAAAATTTTAAGTAGAAAAATCTGAGGCACCACCTGTCTTAGCATCGTCCAATCCAAGAACCAGTGTTTCCAGGAAAGGTGCTGTTATAGATACTTCTTAATATCAAAAGACTTATTTTTGGGTCACATGCAAGAGAGCTATTTTCTCTGTTGTTCTCAGGTGTAAGATAGAATCTTTCTGGAGCTTAGTTTATTTATTTATTTTAATTTATGAAACCTGTCCAATAGCTGATGAACTGATATAGTGAAAATTCTTGGAAAAGATTGGTGCTAAAAATGAAAAGGATTAACCCAAATCGTTGCAACCAGGGTTAGCTATGATTATGGAATGGAAACCATGTTGCTCTGGTGGATGAATAGCACTTGGGTCTGGATGTCAGAAGTAAGCCTTCATCTGTCTTCAATACATCAACCTTGGCATCTCTATAAACTATCTCTGAGATCATGGAAACATGGGGAATATGGAGTTGCAGTGGCTCCATTCCTTCTTAAGCAGACAGTTCTAGTCAGTATGGAGAGGGAAGGAGAAATTGATCCAGCAGCTGTTCTCATGTGATCCATTTCTCTCTCTCTCTCTCTCTCTCCCTTGCTCCTTAACATCTACATGAAGATGCTGGGTCAGGTCACTTGAGATGAGATATCAGTGAACCTTTGACATGCAAGGAGACATACCTTGATCCCAGACCAGCAAAATGTATGATAGGAAACTTGAAATGTGCCAGTCAATGGAATAGTAACTAATTAATCTGAATAGAATAACAGAATAACAGATGGAACTTCTATGGGAACAAGAAGTTATCTGGATTGTTTTGGTTGCAGGTTGATGCAGAACAGTTGATAAAGGTCAATCATGGTGTAATGTGAAGCTTGACACAAAACAGTTGTGGTGTGAAATGCACCAGCCCACCTGGTTTTGTGCAGACTAGATGAGCACATATCATCTCTCTTATGAGAACTGCACTAGCTGCCAATTTGCTTCCGGGTCCAATTCGAAGTGCTGACTATTCATTTTAAAGACCTGCATGGCTCAGGACCAGGTTATTTAAAGACCATTTTTACCCAGTCCAACCCACCTGAGTAAGGAGGCAGGAAATGTTACAGGTCCCCTCTCTTAAGGAGGTACATCTAGCAGGACCAAGAAGAAGGGCCTTCTCCATGGTGGCTACCTCATTATGGAACATCATCCCAATAGAGATAAGATTGCATCCCACTTTGATATACAGAATCTTTGCAAGATGGTGAAGACCCACTTGTGCCAATGGATCTGGACAAACCAGACCATGGTGGAGCCCATCAAGTGGCTTATTAATTGTGGTGGCAGGTTATTGCTAAATAGCAAAAGCGCTTAGAATTATGTAGTGCTTCACAATGCTTTACAGCCCTCTCTAAGTAGTTTACAGAATCAGCATATTGCCCCCAACAATCCGGGTCCTCATTTTACTGACCTCAGAAGGATGGAAAGCCGAATCAACCTTGAGCCAGTGATGATAGAACTCCTGGCAGTTGGAAGAATTAGCCTACAATACTGCATTCTAACCACTGTGCCACCACGGCTTTTTTAAATGATATTTTTATGTTTGTAAGCTGCCTGAAGTCACTGAGAGTGAGTTGGGTGGCTATATAAATTTTCACAAACAAACAAGTAAAGTTGAAAGAGCTCAGTGCATAGCAACTGCATTAACCAATGAAGTCCCCAGAAGTTGTCTATGTGAAATCACCAATTAATTAATCAAGGAATTAATTAATATTAGGAAATAAACAAGGTGGGAAAGCATGTAGATTATAATTTATTGAATATTTTCCAACCCTAATTTACCTAATCTAATTTACCAGTAACTGTGTTGTGTGTAGTGAAGCAATGTATTGTATCTTTACATGTATACATTTTCCATCTCCCCTCATGATAGTTTATCAAGTTTGTATCTATATTTGCTCTTTTTGGAATTTGCTCCTTCTGGAAAGATAGAGGATTTAATAATTAATCAGTTAGCAGCATTACAACTCAGTGCCTCGTTGTCTTTCCCATAGGAGAATTTTTGAAACATCCCCTGGCCTGATCTGGTTTATTTCAATTCAGCTTTTCTTTTGCCAGCTTCTTTTCTTTTCCCAATTTGGTGTCATTCAGTTCAATTTTCAGAGAGTCATCCTTCTCATAGACAGGCAGAATTGTGAGCCCCCTTTTTATCATTCTAGTGATTGGGAAGAATAAAAATAAGGCTAAACAAACCTGGGCAGTATATGGATCTAATGCTTGCACCTCAGGAGCCTGGATGTTTTCAGGTCTTGAGGGCCTAGTGATGACTTCTACCCAAGAACTGCTGTTAATGCCACCTTGAAAAGTGCTTGCCAATATTCTGTATTCATATTTTTTCCAAGGGCTAAGACCAGTACTTTTGTCTAGATAAGTCTTGGAACAATTGGAAGGAAAAGAGGCTACTGCGGATACTTGTTCTGTTCCCTTTATTCTCCTCTCTATTGTGAAGCTTTCAACTAGTCCATTTAGATGAAGAGGAGATTGCCACGACACAAGCACAGATGTTGGTGTGTCTGAATATAATTCTGGAGCAGGGATGTCTTCAGGTGCATCTGGAAGAGTTTGTATAGGTAGGCTCTCAGAGGAAAGGGAGCACCCTTTGGAAGTGCATCCTTCTACTTGAAATTGGTAAATTGTATATGGTTGCAAGAAAGATGCAATATATTTTACTCTAGCTCCTGGAACAGTAGCATGCAGATGGCTGTTCTGATAGATGTTGTAGTGGGTGACAATGCCATTTGGCCTTGAAGGAGGCTGCCAGGAAATGGTTGTTTCTCTGGCTTTCACTTCCAGGATTAGTGGTGGGTCAATAGGTCCTGGTTCTACAACAGAAGAAGGGTTGTGGGGGAGAATAAGATAATTGTTCCTAATGTGCAGCTATATAATTCAAAATTGAAACTTTTTCACTGGAAAATACCTTTCTTTCTTAAAGACAATATAAGCAATGGAGAGAACCCATCCACAAGCTCCTTTTACTGTAACGAATGCAATAGTGAATAGAGATTATGTAACTATTTATTCTTTGAAACCTATCATTTAGTTCTCAGGTGAATTGAGAATCCCATTGGTCTCATTTTATAATAACATTATAATATAATGCAATTTGTTCAGTTTGGGCTTAATATGATGAGTGAAACCATCCATTATGATTGAACAGTATATAAACCAGCCCCATGGCTAATCCTGGCTTAACTCAACCATTATAGTCAGTGATTCTACAGAGTATTAACTTCACCCACTTTTACAATGATTTAGAGGAATACATTATGGATTCTGCTCGTGGAATATATTCTTTAGGGACTCTTCTCAGAACACTGCCACAGGCAGAAAGCAATTCTGATTTTCCATTGTAATTCCCAACTTCCATGACCAGATTTTAGGGAAAGATGGAGAACTGAAGGTACAAGTGACACGTGGGTGAATATCAACTCCTCTCCCATTTATTCAGTGAAAAACTTCCACTGAATCAAAAGTCTCCCATGGCTGAGAGGACCCATCCAACAAGTAGAAAAGTTTGCTGAATACAGACCCCTTCTAATTAGGAATCAATATAGTATTGTTCCTCCCATAATTAAAACAAGATCAGGAATTCAATTTTGGTATGTTATTAATGTGAACTACAATGGATAAATAGTGTCAGAGAACTATTTGTTTGCCTTCTAGGGTTAGTTTTCTTAAAGGCTAGTCTAAATGAAACATCTTTCCTAAGTGAAAGTTGGGTATGATGCAACAGTAAACTTCCCAGATTTTTTAATATTAATAAGATCTTTCTATATTATTTCTGATATCAAAAGCACCTTTCTACTGTCCATTGTTCTCAGCAAACATAAAAGGAGATGCAGAACTAGACTAAAATATATAAAAGAACTCTCAAGAGAATTCCTCCACCCCTATTATATTAGAAGAACAGTCAAACCCTTGGGAGAAGACGATGATCAGAGGGGACAAGTGAAAGCTTGCCTGCTATAATCCACTCCATGGCCAAATGGACTCATCTGAAGCAATTAATGAATTTTAAGAGTTAATTCATGATTTTAAGAAAAAATATATGAAATATATGCAAGAATCATTGTTTTAACTTTTGCTGTTATTCTTTCAGAACACATTCTTAATTACTTTCAGCACACCATTGTAACAAGCCTGCTTGTTTCATCGCCCAGTAAAGCTATTCCTATGCTTCTTGTTACATATGCAGAATTTATGCTCTCGTCTGTTTATCATTCTAATCCATTTTTTGCAATTTATCTACTCCCTGTTAATATTGTAGGTGATTTTTTACTGTGACTGTGACAGAAGCTGCCGATTTAGCTCTTTCACCTACTGATAAATAAACAATGCACAGATCTGACCTTTAGGTGAACAGGTTTTATGCTTGCTCCACTCAGCACTCTAACAGATTCAATTATCATAAAGGTTCAGGAGCTTCCGTGAATACTGAAAAAGATGAACCATATGCCCGCATAGGTGTTGTGGAACAGCAAATACTCGGCAACTGCCCCCCCTTGAGAAGTCCCTTAATTGTAAATAATTTCATCATGCGACACAATCAAGTCACCTTGAATGCAAAACCCCTCAGCCTGTGGAGGCAAAACGTTATTTAAGCTTTAGTGGGCTGTGTTAAATTCTGCAATTTGAAGGGCTGTTAAGTTTTTCAATTGAAATTTCATTTAAAATACAGGTGCTTTTTATTATATTGAGGCTTTACTGCTCTCTAGGTACAAGCAAGAACATGGTGCAAAAACACAAATCTGGCTCAATCACTGATCAGTAACAGCTGTAATTCCAGAACATTTAGCATTCTTATAAACCATCTTATGAAATCTATAAATCGTTGTCAGGGGTCAACTGCCCACCTATTCTGCCCACAGCATTTTTGGTGTTTATGAGATTTTGTGTTAACACTAGATTTTATTGAAAATCTTTTGAAAATATATCCTTGAGTACCGTAATCATTTAAAAGAGTTTTCCAGGCTCCCCCCCCCTTCATAGAATCAGATGTTCACATTTTCAAAGGCAACAGTGCCAGGGACCTTGAGTTACATTCTTCAGCCATTTGAAAGAAGGGGAAAAGTAAGCTAGTCATGAAGCATTATATCAGTATCTACTTTTTTTACTAATAACAGCAATTACCCCTATGTAAATTTCGGTGAAATTCCTGTGAATAAAAATTTTAGGTGACTGCTTCTATAAGTTGCAAAGTTACATATTAGAAGGTGGTTAAAATATACAAGTAATATTCAAAATTATTCTGGAAAGTTTTAGAAAGTATTTGGATCTTCATATTTGTATTAGGATTGGTTTTTTTCTATAGTTCCAAAAATGATAACTAGATTTCAATAATTTTGAAGGGGAAAAAAAGGAATATCTTGTTAAGATTTAAGGTACAGAAAGATTTTTGGAAAGTCTACTTAAAGCAATTCAGCGTTCAAGATTCATTTTCTACAGGGCTGGTCAACAACTCACTAATTAGGCATCTGTCTGGACAATTGGACTGTGGTTATCTGCAGGAAGAAAATAACCAAGCAGTTTGTTTTTTCTTATGATAAGTAAGATAAAGCTTTCATACCTACTGCTAGCATTATAGGTATAACACTTGGGATAATGAGATGAACTTGTTTTACAAACCCCTGCTGAGTTTAGACATAGCCCTTTTAACATTATCTGCTATAACTTATGAGAACAGAGGCTTAACTTAATTTTCTACTTTGCCTCTCTCCCCCCAAAAAAAACATTAAAAAGGAAAGGATACCTTTTTACATTCATTTGCAATTGCTCCCTTTTTAAAATGGCAACACTTAAAAAAAGATAACTTCATTCAAACATGTCACATCCTTGACCTAGGAATAATTTTCAAACATGAAAGAGGAATAGGATGATACACTTATTACAGCGAATGCAGAAAAGGCAAGTCTTAGCAACCACAGCTCCTAACTGTTGTCTACAAATATGGCAACTGTGAACATGAGACCCAGCCTGGGAACTTTGCTTCAAACATCTTTGTGCAAAAAGTTAAAGAATAGCAAAATGGAGGAATATATGGGTTACATGATTTGTTTAGGGCAGGCTGATACTTCAAATAGACTACTTCAAGGAATCAGGTCTAACAAGACCAGGTTATGGTTGGGAGCTTTTCCCATTTAAAGAACCCACCTAAGTGATTTTGATGCTGGAATAGCACTCTGTGAGAACCTGATGGCCATATATCTTAGATTAAACCCAGAAGGCAAATTCAGAAATGTTTACTCTTGCCCAGAACAGGTGAAATGAACTATCCTATATGGTTGCTAGTAAAGATCTTAACCATACATTACTCAAACTATTGTATCTGTTTGATATGTTTGTAACTGTCAATTGGGCAAAATGTGCATCACAGGGCAACCATTTTTAAACCAAGGTACCTCAATTGAGCTAACTTGCAGAATGTGTCCAAAATCTGGAACTGATAACTTTGGCAAAATTAGAATTGGACAAATTTGTGGTTACTTCAGTGCTGCCACCCTGCCATTTCAGCCACAGCCACTTAATTGACATTTCCAGGGTTCCATGCCAGCTTCCTACAAGGAAAGTCACTGGGGAAGAAGGCAAGAAGTTGGAAGTCACTCACGCTCTCCTTGCTTTTTTGCTTACACACAACTATTCAGTTTCACTGTTTAGGTAAGGAAATGTCTCTGAAATGATGACCCAAAAGGTCATGGGCTGCCTAATATTCTATGACAATGAATGGTTCACTCTTATACTGATTTCAAACTACCTGTTACTGAACTCTAGTCTAAATATCCAGGACAAACAATACTTTAGAGAATTGAATTGGCACTGCTAGAAAAAGAATTAAAGTTTTATCTCATCATTTTGTTAGATGGATAGATACTTTGGCAGTCTGTCTCTGTGAAGACACCATAAGCTAGCATGATCCTGCTTGGCTAACTGGGTCACCACAATTATGTAAAACACAACTATTAACTATAATTGGAATAGTTTGCTAATATAACACAAAGCTCTGAATATTAAAAAAAAAAAAGGTATGCACCCAGTGGCAGCAATCACTTTTTAAAGTAAGAATTCATGGGTGAAATGACATGAAAAAGATGGTTATAAAATTTTAATGGAATGATAAAAGGCAAAAGTCAGCCTCTCAGCAGAATTCTTAAAATCTCTATATATCACAATCAGGTCCTTAACTGTAAAATCAATGTGGAATAGAACGTGTTGTCAATGCAGTTATCACTGTATGGGAGCCTGCAAGAGTTTGACAGTAACACAATCTCGCCTGCCAGGGCTGAAAATAAAACAATAAACTCCTGTTACTTATTAGGAATTGTTTATAGAGCCAACTACAGCAGATGAGGAGTGGAAGGGGAGGGGCATATCACTTCATGCCTTTGATTGATTCCTCAGGCTATTTCATTATAACATTAATACTGGAAGGTAGTTTCATTTTGCCAAATGAAATTATCTTTTATGGGAGGCTATTTTGCTTGTCTGCTTCAAAAGTTCAGACTCTATTTAAGAAAAGGAGGTATAAAATTATCATTAATCTTTTCTAATCATCTGACTAGAGACAAGTGTTTATTTACTCACTAGTGCAGAATTATCTTCTGATGGCCAGGCAAGATGGGAATCATAGAATTTCTTGCTTTATGCAGTGGGCAACAGAAATAGATTATTGCATTTTTAAAGGTAATGAGAGGTATACTTTTCAGAGGTCAGGCAGAACATATCTGTGAGAGACTGGTGTTTAGTGAACTTTCCAAAGCAGAATCGTACCTTTAATCAAACTTTGCAACTCATAGAATATAAAGTGAATTCCAGACAATTGCCACTTCTATGGTTAGAAAACTAAAATAAAAAATCTAACAATAATACTTAATATTTAAAAATCCATTCAATTATGGGTTTTGAAAGAATCCTGGTTTGTTTCTTAAAGAGCTTTATAACAGGCTGACATTCAGCTGACATTTTTTTATTAATGGTATTGTCAGAAAAAAAGTCTACTTGTCTTTTTGTAACAAAGATATTAAAAACCTAATATAGGTTTGGAATGAGTGGACCAGAAGACACATACTATAAACAAAGGCAGATTGTCCTATTGTCCCTGACAGATTTCACTGATGGATATCCATTGTATTTATTACATTACTAAAATGCACCATAAATTCTGTTGTTGAATTCTATTGAGATGTGTGTTTAAACTGGGGGTAACTATCTTAGTTGGCCTATCCTGGCAACTATTGGAGCCATTTTACAACTGCTTGTCTGTGAGCCAAAGAATTGGTTTGGGACTGCTGCTCCCAAGACAGTTGTCTTAAGTGACAGAGTCTGATTTTCTGGAGATGGATGTTGACATAATGGTATTATTTAAGATCTAGAAAAAGGATAATTGGGTTAAACTTTGAATAACTTGAATCTTTCCTCCACATCCCCATATCCCATCCTCATCTAATCTTAGTAATTTTAATTTTTACATATTCAGCTAAAATCAGCAACAACTCTGGAATGAATTGAGGAGTACACAAAAAGGTTTCAGGTGGCCTATTTGGGATCATGCAAATATTATAACCACAATATAAATCTATCACTGCTATCTAGCTCTCAAGTGGTGAGCTGCTCTTGGAGAGAAGTTTGTGAAATAGAGTCATTCATTCCCTGGAAGTAGGGCACAAACTGCATGCTGAAGGATAAATATTTAGTGTTTAGCATCCTTAGTTAGAAGAATCAAGTAATGGGAATGAGGCTAACAGGGTTGATAAACTTTTAGGATTGTAGCATAATGAATGAATTAAAAAGTTATGATATCCTTCCAGGATGTGCACTTATTTATTGATTGGTCTGAGGTTTTTCTCACTCTCTTCCAATGCATAAAAAAATTGAAATGTTTTAAAAGACAATATTAAAAAACATTTATATTTTTATAATAAAAATTACATAGGAGCCAGAGGATAGGTTCTTTCAACATTTATATTACCTGTAAAGAGAATGCTTTTAACAGAGGGCTTTGACCAGAATCTACATACAGCCTTACATAGTCAAAAAGCTTAGTAATAGCTTCAGTAATTGTAATAAATGCTATGACCGTTACATTGACTTTTACATTGTATGTCCTGCAAAAGTACACTGTGCCCTTTTTCAAGCTACTTACTATCCTCTTCTGTATCTATCAGAGTCCAGTTGCTGAATGTATCACCATATTCATTGCAGGCAATAACTCTCAACTCATAAGATGTATATGGTTGCAGATCCTTCAGTATGTGATGTAAATAAATTGTTGGTTTAGAAAACAACCTAAAGGAAAAATACATATTTAAGATTAGAAATACAAGATCACAGGGGAATATTGTATAGACAGGATTGGTGCATTTCAGATAAACCACCTCATATCACTTTGGATCTCTTCAGAATATACAGAGTAGTTAGCTACTTACTCTGTATTATTTTCTGGGCAGTTCTTAAATCTTATTTGGAGTTGGTATGTGGGTAAGCCTGGAGCATTGTTGCGAACTGGTGTAGACCAGAAAACCTGAAGACTGGTTGGAGTAGCAGATGAAAGTCTAGGAGGCAACATGCCATCTGGAGCTGTTGGAAAAACATGGATGAATTAGAGCAGAAAAAGATGTGGGCAACATATGCTGGATGGAATCAAAATACTCAATACACTGGAAAACTGATATTGAGGATCAACAGCAATTAAAGCACAGTTTAATTTAACATCTGTTTGTGCTACTGTAGAATTGGGCTACATACTTCTTATATTATAATAATGTAATCATAGTACATCCATACTAATATAAATCCATAGATAGATTAATATGTGATGCTCTCAAATTTATAATGCTGTGTATCTATCTCATCATCTGAAAACAACTGATTTGGCTCACCTGAGCATGATTATTATCTGGTACAAGAGAACTTAACAAATCAGCTTCAGAACCAATGACTAAAGATACCTCCTTTTTCTATCCTCAGCAATTACAAGCTAACTGGTAATTTAATAACTTAATAATAAGCCATCTTGCTAATTTCTAGTTCTAGTCAAATGGTAAGCCAAGCATGATCAGAAGGAGTGCAATGTTACATGATAACATGACACCACTTATTAATTATATTAATTGCACACAAATCACATTCTATTCACATTTCAGGGTGATGAAAGTAGACCTTTGAAATTAATGAAGTTCTAAGCAAAAATACAATAGTAATCACAATGATAGGAACAGAAAAAGAATAATTAAGCTAAAATGTCAAAAAGAGGTTTCAGCCTGATGCAGAAAGGAATTCATTGTTGTCCTTTGTCTAAGAAGATATTCAAAAAATAAGGTGCAATTTTTATTGATAGAATATATGAAAAATTTTATTTAGGCCATTTTAACTATTACTGATTGATTAATAACAACTTCTTTGAAATGTTTTAGATATTGGAAGTCAATTAGATTTTAAATGTAAGAGTTACATTTGTACTTTTGATTGAGCTTTATGGCTGGGATTTAGAAGTCATTTTCAGAATTTAAACTTCTAAAACACATCTAAATGCTAGTTCTGACATTTGTGAGAGGTTTGAGAGCAGTTATAAAATAGTGAAAAGATTAGTAAACAGAACAGAAATTCTGTTGAATGTGTTTAATCAAATTCTGTACATGGAACACTTGATGTCTTGAGAATTTATTGATAATTAAACTTTCAAAGCCACCATTCCTGTTTCATAAGCCATGGTTTAAGAATAGTGAAATGAGCATTGGATCCTAGTGTTGCTTCTCTGTTCCAGTTCTCTCGGCAGAACATAAGTTGGTCTCGTCATTAAATTTTTGCCTTGTCTTAATCCAGAGTTCCTATTAACGAATTTTGTAATAGTAAATTGCAAGTGTCTCAGAATACCAAAAAAGGGCAGCTTCTATTGCCAAAAGGTTACCTGCTTCTGGTTTATATGTAGAGCAGTGTAGGTTGTTCCTATTGCATTAAAAGTTATTTATAAGCTACATATAATTTCTGAAAGGCAACCTTCCACTCAATCACCCTCCACAACTCCTGACTGCACTCCAAGGATCTAAATGGAATCTCTAACATGCTTTTTTCCAAGGTACTTTGAAAAACTGGATCCACTGTTAAACTAATCAAGAGCATCCAACAGCTGATCACCTATTACAATAGTTCAAACTTCTCATTATTCAAAAATGTCACATATTTTGATGAATAGGAACTTGATGGGAGTATTCCCCCTTTCATTTCTTTAGTCTTAACATTTTTTATAAAGACCGGCTTCATACAAAAGTAATAATTATAAGGGAGCAATAATTTATCTGTCACTTTCTTAATAGAAGAGCCATTTACCTATCAGGATGATATATTGCCTCTAACAAACAATGACACTTCAACTGCCCTTTTTGAAGTTTACTACATCCCTCAAGGGGCAACCACTCCATTGGTAACTTACTGAATAAACACATCTTGTCCAGTAAATGCTCAATTAGCATGGCAAAATAGCATGCAGCAAGTATATAGGAAAAGTGCAATTGGTGAAGAATTTAAGTTTATTTCTCCTTCGTAGCATAAACTAGTCAATTTTGCTATTTTGGAGATTAGGCGAGGGTTAAGAAATTAAATACCACTGCAAATTCTTGGGGAAAAAAGACAGGCTTTACATAAAAATAAATGAACTATTAAGAGATTTGTACAGCCAAGTTGCACATATGGACCCAGAGCTCTGGTATATACCAACACAGCTCATCTTAATCTGACCTAATAAAACTAATGATACTATATTAAGAACATTTTGTTCTTCCTTCATTGACAAATCTGATCAATAAAACAGGAAGAATGTTTAAGATTTTAAAAATTAATGTAATTGAGAATTTGGGGGTCCTTATTTCAAAATCTGAGAAAAAGAAACAATTTTTTGTTACTGAATTTCAGTTGAGTTTCTTTTTTTCCTAACAGCTCCCCTTACATTGCAAAAAATATGCAAACTGTGCTCAATGCAGTAAGATCATCTAAGAGGTGAGAACTTCATACAGTTGGTGAACTTATCATACTGAGACATTTCTTTCTAAAGAAGAAAGAAACTAAGATTTTAAATAATGCAATAAAATGGGTATGTGACAAATTTTTTAATGCCATTTCAGATTCGTTATATATTTTTCACATATATAATGTGAAAACAAAAGTCACTGAAGAATACCTGAAAAAATGGAAGAAAAATAAAAAGGTCAATATTTGTTCATTTATTCAATCAATCAATTTATAGGGCAGTTCCTTTCATTTATAATTCTTATGTGACTTATAATAATAGAAAACACATTAACAAAAAGGAACAAACAATATGTAGCCAAATAATAACCTTTTTACCCAAATTCATCTTAATCATGTGCAGAACAGCCATGTCTTAAATGTTCTACCAACATTTGGCAAAGTCAGGTCTTTCCCAATCTTAAGGGGTATTCTGTTCCATTGGACACACACTGTGATAGAAAAGGCATGCTTTTTGGATCCCATCAGATTACATTTGTAAGTGAAAGGATTATCTTGTCTGGTAAGATAGGGCAGCCAGAGATAAACAGCTGGTTCTTCAGGTAAACTAGTGCCTGAAACTTGTGGCATCATGTTGCTGTCATGTGATGTTTCACAACATTTTTCACGTGGCCTGCACATGACACATCCAGCCCATGGTCCATCAGTTTGACACCCCTGACCTAATGCAATGCCAATAAGGAGTCTATAGATTGCATTCAGCATCTTGAATTATACTAAATTACAATAGAAAACTAGGTGTTTAAATACTAAGACTGATAAGCCAAACATCAGGTTATAGAAACTCAAACAGTTATAAAATCCTGGCAAATCAGGTCATAAAATGTCAGGAATAGCTGAAAAATTGAACAGAAACAACAATAAATCAACTCTATAGCTAAGTTGAGCATCAACATGGACAAATGACCACTGACCAGAGACTACAATCATAGTGAAAAGTAAAGGATGCAACATTTCCTATTTCAGTCTTTAGTATAGCAGACTGTAGTATACCAGAGGACACGACTGTGAGCAGCTCATAAGGACTGAAGTGTTTAAAAGTGGAAATAAATTTACTTTGTGAATAATGACAAAGTAGACTATTTATAATAATGACAAGTAGAACTATTTGCAAGTAATTTTGTATATATATTCCAAATCATAATTTTGCTGATGTAGCTAAGCATGTAAAGTAATTGTAAGCATACCAATAGAAAAAGATGACTGACAGTTTTTTTAGGTGTTCACTTCTTGTAGCTGGTGTGTGGAATTGATAGTTAATTTATTTAGCTTTCTTTCACACAAGGACTATTTGCAAACATATTTATACATTTATCATACTTCTTGAAACTGATGTGGTAAACGGTGCACAGAACTTTAAAAAATGCCAATAAGCAATTAGTTGACTGATTAATGATTATAAATACATGTCAGAGATACACTCAACGAAATTTATGGCTGTCCAGGAAAGCCAATTAGATGTCATGCTGTTTAAATAGATACCTAGCCAACAAGCCACAGAATAATGAGCTTCCAAAAGAAGAATTAAACAACAAAAATGCATCTATAAAGGACTTCATATGCCAAACCAAACTTATGAATACATTTCTTAACAGAGCTTTCAATATTACAATTCTTCAAAAAATTATCAAAATCGCCTCCATTTAAAGATGCATAGATTGAAAAGTAATCCAAGTAGAATTTTATGGAATTATTATTCTACAACTGTATCTTTTCATACTGCTGAAGCTTATTGTGTCATTAAATGTTGGGGTCAATTGATTGGTTTGTTAATTTCTGCGCTTGCCATCTTAAAACATAGTGCTTCACCCAGGCATTTGATTAAACTTGTACTACAGTACCTTTCGATCTGCCTTGATATTGTCCTGAATTTCAATGTCAGTTTAATTTTGATGTTTTTATTGAACAATGTTTTGTTTTTATGCAGGTACATCATCTCATTTATTTTGAAAAAATATAGATTTATTGAAAGAAAAAATAATTACAGAAATGTCAAATCATTTAAACAAAATTCATTAAAAGACAGTAGTTGAACAAGGATGCATTTAACTCTGGGCCAACTGCTGTTTCCAGATCAGTAAGGTCATGTCATAGTCCTCAAAGATCAATTTTAGAAAGAGTTAGAACAATTCTCTTTATAGGTTATTTTGGTTTTGGTTTTGTGGAAAATATCAAACTTCATAATTATAATTGCAGTCTTTATAGGAGACAGCACCTCCCACATAATGGTTGAATTTATCTTTGCTCAAGTATTCCGTACATGCCCTTGTTAACATGCCATTCACAAAGCACAGTGTTTTCTAAAGTTTTGTACAAATAGCCCAGAGTAGGAATAATCAATGCATGAAAGAAAAGCAAATGTGATGGATTCATTTGCCCAACTCTTTGACTGGTACTATTATTAGGTTTTCTGCACAAAAGACATGTGCTTCCTAGTTATGTGCATCAAAATGCAGGTTACAAAACTGGATATGTAACATTGGTACACAGAAGCATATCAAACCATAAAGAATAAACCCAGCAGATAGGATTGATATGCTGATTATTCAGTACTTAATCATCTGCAAAAGACTCTTTCCTAATGCATCCAGTGGGAACAGATGAACACCTTGGAAACCCATCTATTAAATGGCATTTTAAAGAAATGTCCATCAAAATACACATTCTAAGTTCACTTAATTTGTGAAATATAAAGTGAATATAAATCTGTAAAACATTTTTCATATATCTTTCAAATACATGAAAGTGTATAATTCTGTGTTCCTCTCCCATTCTTGTTAACATTAATCCATAAATATTCCAGCATTCATATCTTCGAATGAGACAAAATTATAATCAAGCAATAATTATTAAGTGTAATGTTCAAGTTGTATTATAGCTTGTAATACTTGCTTTGTTCACAAACTGTTTGAAGTATCTGCTGTTTGAAATAATCTATAATCTCATGTGTGTCGACCACTGAATTGCATGTCAAATTCAGATAAAACTCATTTTTATTATTTTGGCTTTTCTCTCCCCCTTCCTTAACAAAAATCTAATTTACTTGTTGTTCCCTTAGGTACATAGTACACAGTTCATAATTCATTTGATGTAAAATGTCAGTTTAGATTTTTGCACTTCTCTGATATATGGGAAAAAAACATCTATATTTCAATTTTCTTCTAGGAGTCTGCCAGCAACTCTCACCCCTCCCCCATGCAATTGAGTTGCTCAGAGTTTTGTGTTAAATTAAATATAGAAACTGTGAGGAATGATATTTACAAGACATACAAAACAAATATATGAATCTGTGAAAAAGATAATATTTTTCCTACCAGAAAGTGATCTCTCCCAAAGAGCATATTTGATCCTTGAGTTACTTCTCAATTATAATTTAAGACATCAGAATCACCAGGGGCTTTCTCCACATTCATATACAAAGAAATATTATCATACATATATAAATAACTACTCATCACATAATTCCTTTTTGGTATAAGAAAAGTATTAGAAAAGGAGTAAGAAATTAAATGCATGAGATAAGAAAAAGAAAATGAAATATATCTACATACTTCTCTACATCCTTGATTCTACCACACCTATGTATCACATTCAAATTGCTCAGTGCTCCCTTTCAAAATAACTAAATCAACCCATTCAACTTTCTTGGTCTTCTTCTTAACCCATCCACTCTATGTTCTTTCATTTCATGAATCCTACCTCTTCTGTTCTCTGTATATGCCCATTATGCCCATTTCATACTAGTAATTCACTGAGGTATTAAATCCTTATTATTCCAGTAGCCATGTTTTCTTGACCTAACACTTCTTGTTTTCTGTCTCATGCTTAAGTGCTTCATTCTCATTCTGTTCATCTTAGTTTTATGTTTCTTGAGGATTTCCGAAATAGAATTTCCATCAGAAATTCATAGAAGGAGAAGGAAGAAAGGAGAATATGAGTCCTTATCAATGTTTGGCAGTGGGTTTGGAAGTTGAGTCATGGTAACTGGACATCTTTCCTTGTTGGTTCGAAATGTTTCACTGCTTATCCAAGTAGATTCTTTAGTCAGACTACTTGGATAAGCAGCAAAATGTTTTGAGTCAACAAGAAAGGAAGTCCCGTTGCCATGACTCAGCTTCCAAACAACAAGAATCTTCATTGAAAAAGTTTGACAGAGAGTGGAGCTTGTCTTCCTTCCTTCCTTCCTTCCTTCCTTCCTTCCTTCCTTCCTTCCTTCCTTCCTTCCTTCCTTCCTTCCTTCATTCCTTCCTTTTCTTGTGCTTTCTTGCTTTTTTCTCAGTCAGCTCAATGCACTCCTTGATTTTCTGAAGCCATGGTTCTATCATTTCCCTGTCTGATCTGGACCAGTTGTTTAGAAAGGTTCACTACCTTTTCCAGGCCATGCAATGCAGTTCAGTAGGGGCTGCTTGAACAACACTGGAAGGTTTTGCTTCTGAAGTCTGAAATCTAGAGAAATTGCAACCTACATGTAGGGCAATTCAGGGCTCTCCCCCCTTCTGTTTAACATCTAAATGAAACCACTGGGTGAGATTCAATCCACTGATTTGAGATTCAATGTCATAAATATGCCAACGACATCCAGCTTTATATCTCAATACCAATACCAACTGTCACAGGTGAAGCTATCAATGTCATGACCTAGTGTCTTGGAGTGTTTTGGTCTAGATGAGATGGAAGAAACTTTGGCTCAAGCCTATCAAGACTGAATGGCTGTGGTTGGAATTCCTTAAACCCTACCCCAGAGTCTGTGACCAAAGTATTTATAATCTATTTTTTTTAAAATTCATGATACCCTCCTCTACTTTTTTTACACAAAAAGTACTCTCACAAAGTCACTGAGTTCTGTGGTCAATTGGTGACTTGAACTTCTATCGCCATATTATATGGGCTCATCAATTTTTGAAAAAAAGTATCAAGGATTAATGGGTTCAATAGAAAAGCATTGTTCAATATTATTTGTAATGCATGAATTTATTAAATGGATATCCAATGCAGAATAAAGTGAATGGTGCCCTAAAGCAAGTTGAGAATAATTTCTTTAATTACTTTTTACATTGGCTTCTTACAGGAGTATTAATCAATTTTGTGGGTGAATCTTTGCATTCTGAAAGTTCCTGCTGTACATTTTAAACATTTGACGATGCATAATGCTTTAATTGGCATTTTACAGTAAGTCACAATGGTGAATTTGAATATGAGAAAGAAAGAAAAGAAAAATAACTAATAATACAGTTAAAAAGCTTCTTATCGAAAAGAATTTCTTTGTTCCTTTCCCTTCATCAAAATATCTATCGATCTATTTATCTCTTTCTCTCTCTCTCTGATCTACCTACCTACCTTCCGACCTACCATCTATCTGTCTTCACCCACCCACAAAGAAAAAACATTTTACCATTCAAAATATTAATGACGAATTTTAATGCTTGATTTTCAGTGCTTCTTAAATACCCTTAAGAATGGCTGGAGATGCACAGCTGATGAAGCGTCTGGAGGAGTGCTTGTAAGTCAAGAGAAATAAAAATAGCAATGGCATTTAGACTTATATGCCACTTCATAGTGCTTTACAGCACTCTCTGAGCAGTTTAGATTGTCCAACTATTGCCTCCAATATATGAGTCCTCATTAAACCAACCTCAGAATGATGGAAGTCTGGATCAACCTTAAGCCAGTCAGGATTGAACTCCTGGCAATACTGCATTCTAACAACTGCAGCCCCACAGCTCAATGACAGTCACCATGTCCCATTCATGTGCAAAATAGTAGCTGCCTGTTCTTTAGATAGAAAATGATAAGCCTCCAGGTGCTGAAGAAGAATGGTGGCCCTGATTCTGCATGTGTGCTGAACAGGATAAACTGCTGTTTCCATGCATTATCCTTCCTCAGAAATTTCTTCTAAGGAGTTTGTACAATGTAATTTGGACAGGCAGGAACATTTCTTCCCTATCCAATGATACATGTGTACATCTTCTAGCTTTCTCAAAAACACAAAATGATAGCCCTCCCCTTCCATTCCATTAAGTCTGAAATGCTTTCACATAAGCTTTGCGAAACTGTGTTTCTCAACACAGGCCCCCTTTTGTGAAACTCGAAAAATTAGAATATCGTGCAAAAGTTCATTTATTTCAGTAATGCAACTTAAAAGGTGAAACTAATAATATGTGAGCTGGACTCACCCATTTACATGCAAAGCAAAGATATGTTCAAGCCGTGATTTGTTATAATTGTGATGATGTATGGCTTACAGGCTCATGAAAACCCCGCAATCCACAATTCAGCAAAATTAGAATACTACAAGCAATCAATTAAAACAAGGATGTACATAGAAAATATCAGATCTCGAAAAAGTATAAACATGCATATGTACTCGTACTTGGTTTGGGCCCTTTTTGCAGCAGATCTACTGCCTCAAATGCGTGTGGCATGGAAAGCTATCAGCCTTGTGGCAACTGCTGAGGTGTCATGGAAGACAGGATGCTTCAATTAGTGGCCTTCAGTGTTCTTTTTTTGGTCTCATGTTCTCACTCCTCTCTTGGCATGCCCCATGAGATTCTCGATGGGATTTCAGGTCAGGTGAGTTTGCTAGGCCAATTCAAGCACAGTAATCCACGGTCATTGGAACCAGGTTTTAAGTGCTGTTGGCCTAGCGTGGGCATGGCAGATCCTGCTGGAAAATTAAGTCAGCATACTCCATAAAGCTGTGTGTGGCAGACGCATGAAGTGTTCAAAAAGCTCCTGGTTAGACGGCTGCGTTGACCCCGGACTTAATGAAGCACAAGTGGACCAACACCAGCAGATACAAGATCTCCAAATCAATACAGACTGTGGAAGCTTCACACTGGACTTCAAGCATCGTGTAGTATGTGCTCTCCATCTCTTCTCCACTCTGCGTCCTGGTTTTGTGCTCCTCAATTAGAAAGAAAGACTTGGACTCTGAGCAACAGACCTATTCTGTCTTTCTTTAGCCCAGTAAGGACGCTTTGATGTTTGCTTGTCGAGAGTGCGCTTGACAAGAGGAACACAACATTTGAAGCCCACGTCCTAGGAATCCATCGCTGTGGGTGGCTCTTGATGCCCTGACCAACCTCATCCACTCCTTATGAAAACCCAACACTTGGTGAAAGGCCTCTCCTGGACATGCCTCTCCAGGCTGCGGTCATCCCTGCTGCTTGTGTACCTTTTTTCATCCACACTTTTCCCTTCCACATACCTTCCTGATTACATGTGCTTTGATACAAGCACTTTTGGAACAGTCCAACTCTTTGCAATCACCTTTTGAGGTTTTTCCCTCCTATGGAGGGTCGACCATGATGGTTTCTGCACAACTTGCGGCAGCAGTCTTCTCATGAATTGTGATTCCTGCTGAATCAGACTGAGGGACCATTTAAAGCTCAGGAACCTTTACAGGTGTTATGGCAATAGCTTGATTAGAGGGACACTTTGAGCCTAGAATATTGACTCTTTCACAATATTCTGATTTTCTGAGATTGTGGATTGTTTTTTTGGGCTGAAAGCCATAATATCATCTCAGTTTGAACCACATCACACTTGAACTATCTTGCTTTGCATGTAATGAGTCTATCTCATATGTTAGTTTCACCTTTTAAGTTGCATTACTGAAATAAACAAACTTTTGCACAATATTCTAATTTTTTGAGTTTCACCTGTAGTCAACCAGCTTTTCTTTAACACCGGTGGTTTCCATACTTGGCCACTTTAAGACTTGTGGGCTTCAAATTCCAGAATTAGTCAGCCAGTTATGCTCTGCTGTTTGAGGAATTCTGGGATTTGCACAAGTCTTAATGTGGCCAAGTCTGAAGACCCCTGATTTAACCTAATTTTTTTTTTCACCAGTCACGTGCTTGCATTTTCAAGTCAGAAAGCAGTGAAAAGTGCTGGTAAATTATAGAAACCACTTAAGTTTGGCAAGTATGAATACAGATTATATTATATGAACATAATAATATTTGAGATAGATATATTTGAGTTCATTTAAATGTATTTGAATACTAAGAGTGATTCAGCTAAGCCTCGTTTAATATGTTGCTTTCATGTTTTAACAATTCCTAGTGAAATATTTTAGGACAAGATTAATGGGATGAATTTATTCATTGGGGGAGGTGGACGGAGACAGAAAAAAAATATCTTTCTCTGCTGTATAAAAATTGTCACTAATCATTTTAAACTATGCCCTTTTATGCTTCTTTGGTTTCTTTTAGCTTTCTATATAGTTCTTTGATGTAACAAAGACAGTTCCAGACAAGATTTCAGTTCATCTGAAAAAAAAAAAGTCTTGAGGCAAAATGCAGTGTATTTAAAATTTATATACTTTATAAATGCCTTTGTTCTGAACTTGAACATCATGCAAAACTTCTCAGGTTCCTTTTACCTTTCAACTCTAGGATCATTCCCTTTCTTGGTTTCAACTTATTAATGCGGTTGTGAGTTTAAGTGGAAGTTCTTTCATTCACCTACATGAACACTCGTGTCTGATGTTTCTGATCATGCTAGTTCATGCAGCTTTCACTGATAAAATAGCTAAAATAGCCAATTAGATGAAAGCTTATGGATGGCTGATGTCAACCATTACTTAAACTGAATCCCATATCTGTAAAATATTAATGCACTGGTTCCTGTTAAAATAGAAATCCTTATCCTCTTCTTAGTAACTTTACATCTATCTCTGTTAAATTTCATTTTGTCATTTTCATCGCATTTCTTTAGCATCTCAGATTTATTCTGAATTATATTTTTTCTTCTACAGAATTGGCTTCCTTACACAATTGTGGATAATCTGCAAAACTCCACAGTAGTTCTGTTCTTCTGTTCATCCAGGTCACTAATAAAAATGTTAAAAAGAAGAGGGCCCAATACTTCTTTTTTATGTCATGGAAAAATGTTTCCAATGATAACTTTTGTCATAGGCAGTCTTAGGTTAATGATGACCATTGGGACGACAACATTCATCACTAAACAATGTGATCATAAAGTGAAATGTCACGTAACTCTTCTGCTTAGCCATGGCAATTCTGGCAGTCTCAGCTACCTTCATTAAGTGAGGATTGTGTACTTCATTGATTTTGTTTGTGGGAAATCTGCAGGAAATGTCACAAATCACAGTCATATGACTGTGGCTTGTAACTTTGTAATCTCAAACCAGGTACCAAGCTCCGGGATCATGATCATGAGACTGAAGAGATGATATGATGGTCAGGACTCCAAGGCCAACTGGAGGCATAGTGTTTAGTGTTGTTGCAACTCTGAATAGTTATTTAACAAATGGATATACGCCAAGCACTAACTTTAATGGTAGATTAATATTAATTGCATAAATGTCAGTAATTATCTGTCCATTCTTAATATCTCTTTGGAAAATAGCCTTTGTTTTAAATAAAATAAAGAAAATAAAAGGATTATAACAAGACTAAAAAGTAATAAAATAACTGGACAGTACTATTGATGTACCTTCTAAAAGAATTGAATATATAGAGATATGCTGCATTACTACAGAAATTTTAACTATAAATACAAATATTAAACATATTTAACCATTTTATCAAATGGAGTGTTTCAAAGTGCAGTTTTAAAAAATGAACAATTTATAAAGGGCATATCACCCCAGCCATTTTATTTTCTTTTTATTTTCTCAATCCTCTCCAATAAATAGAAATTGTTTTCAAAGGTTACTTTAAGCAACTCCTTCTCTTGCTCCTCCCCCTCCTCCTTTCCTCCTCCTCCTCCTTCCTTCTTTGCTATATTTTCTTACAAATAATAATGCCTCGAGTGTGGGGTTGTGATGACTTGAAATGAGAGGTCTCAATCGATTACTACATGTTGCAAATTGCCCATTTTAATCTCAGTGAATGTTGGTTACAAATGTAGAATTTTTAGGTTACAATTTTAGATAGGATTTAAGTGAATTGTCTCATGCAGGTTGTTAAATTAGGGGTCAAGGTAAAAATTCTTAAGGAAAAATATTTATTCAATAGAAATACTGAAAGTCCTTCATTGAGTTTTTATATTCTATAATGCAATTATAAACAAAGGTGCTAGCTACAACTTGTGATACATAAGACCATCTAAAAATAAGACCATCTAAAAAGATGGGTGGTTAGATGAACAGGATATATCAAATTAGATACAAACTCAAGGTTAACCACACCAAACTTGATTGCAGGAAATATGACTTCAGCAACAGAGTGGTCAAGTCTGGAATACTCTACCTGACTCTGTGGTTTCTCCCCCAAACCCCCAAAACTTTAACCTTAGGCTGTCGACTATTGACCTCACCCCTTTCCTAAGAGGTCTGTAGGGGGCGTGCATAAGCGCACCAACATGCCTACCGTCCCTGCCCTATTGTTTCTTTTATTTTTCTTATATGTACCCATTTCATGTATTCATAACATATACTTATAACTATTAAGTATATTAATAGTATAGTATTAATATAAGTATATTAATAGTATATTATTATAATATAGGTATATTATTTTGTAAGCGATTGACAAATCAAATAAAAAAATAAATAAATGTCAAATTAGTTGAGCAACTCCAGCATCAGTGAATGTCTAGGGTATCAAATATCAAATTTTGCTAGAATTATACCTTAATACTATTGGGGAATGGGGAGGGAAATAATTAAAGCAGGGGTGTCAAACTCATGGTCCATGGCCTGGATGAGTCACGTGCTGGTCCTGCCCCTGCCCAGTTTAGTGAAGGGAGAAAAAGTCCCAATATGTCATGTGATGCTGCCATGATGACGAGTTTGATAACCCTGAGCTAAAGAATAGACAGGTAAGCAATACTTCTCTTTCCAGAGAATTAAGACAAGCAAACAAAATTATCAAAGCTTGGGCTCAATTAATTTTGGCAAGCTATTCTAATAAATTCCTCTTAAAACATTTTAATAAAGAGCTGTAGTTTACTATTTAATTTAAAATGTGCATTTAGGTCTTGGATGCTAATACAGTCAAAATATTATAATAAAACATAATGGCAAGGTAAATACAGATTATAGAATGTCTGATATATCAGGGCTTTTTTCATATTTGCTGGTTCATTTATTATTCATTTCAGTTCAAATCACAGTCCACTGGACAATGGGATGGAAGATCTTTAATAACTTTCAATGCTAATTTAATTCTACTTAAATACACATAGTCTACTGAATGCCACATGCTTTTCAGCATGATTTTATGTGTAAATCAAGATAATATGCTTTCAGGTCATTAAATAAAAGGAAGCATGAACTAAAACCTATTTAATCAATGAGGTATTGCTTTTAAAGTACCACAAGGTCATAAAAAAGATCATTTCAAAGCAATACATTTCCTAACTGTAATCAACAACAAATGATGAAAGAAACTACATTATATGATAATTCTCAGAATAAACTGGCATAACCATATGATTACATTACCTTGGATACTCTACCTTTTCCTTTAGTTTCCACTATTCTGTGGCTCATTAAATTAAAATATATTCTTCTCCACTACTATACAGTGATACTATACTTCAGACAGCTTTCTTGATACAAATAAACCACTGAAAACAGTACAAACTGAACTTAATTATTACACAATGCTTTGTTTTTCTTTTGTGCACAAAAGAATTTCACATACATCGATTACAATCCTGTATATTAAAATAGTACTACTGTCTCAAGGATATTATATCCTGTCTCAAGCTCCATTATAGTATACTAGCTCGATATCTGTACTTTGCTATGAAACTATGTGATGAGCTTAGTGTTTGGGGAGGAAAATAAGGAGAAAAAAAAATCTGCCTCTGCCTCCCAGCATCCATCAGTATTCATCTGGCTAGCATCCTGTCAGTGTGTCAGGGGGCTGAGGGCTGTTTGGAAAATGAAACTGTATTTGCTGTGTAAACAAGGAGACAGCAAGGAACCCGGGGTGGCTTAGCTCAACTGTTTTGTGCTAAAGCTGTTTGATGTTGTAAAACTAAAACTGAAACTCCTCTCCTCTGCTTGTGTTTTGCATTTGGAACATATTTCTTTTCAGGTGAAGAGGGGGAGTAGAAGTACTTAGCATCAGAGTGTGTTAATAATAATATATGAAATACTTAGGCTTTGATGGTCATTTCAAAAAATCCTTTTTTAGTGAGCACCTAGAAGCCAACGAGGAAACATAACATTGCCAAATTTCAAGTTTGTAGGCTTTTATAGTGTCTGGAGATTTTGTGATGATTTGTTGAGTGGTATTTTATATATTTATATATTTAAGGCTAAGACAAGATTATGAATTGCAGATCTCATCTAATATGATCATGTATGGAATCACATTTAAGTTGATTTCATTCTTTGTATTATGCTTTTATTTTTTTACTTTTATTTTTTTCAATTTATTTATTTTGATTTGTCGCCAAAATTGGTTACTTAAGATAATACGGTATAATATAATTAACATAGTTATGAACACAGGATAATGGTAACAATATAAGAAAAAAAAAAGAAACAATAGGACAGGGGACGGTAGGCACCGTTGTCACGCTTTATGCACGGCTCCCTACAGGACCTCTTAGGTAAGGGGTGAGGTCAGTGTAGGGACAGGGTCCATGAAGTAAAAGTTTTTGGGTATGGGAAGGAAACCACAGAGTCAGGATAGAGTATTACCAGACATGTCACCGCTTCTGTTGCTGAAGTTCGAATTTCTGCAATCAAAATTGGTGTGCAGTTTAACCCTTTGAGTTTGTATATCTATGTGTGCTCTTGTGTATGTTATGGCTTGAAGCTGGAAAGTTACTCATTTGACAGGTAAGTCATATGCAATGTATGGATTTTATTAGACCATACTTAGGATCAGACCGAAGACAGTGTAATTCAAGCTTTCCAGGTCTAGAATTTCAAGTTCTGGTGGCATAAAGTAATTCTACAACAAGTAGAGGAGTGTGAGAACTTCTTCTTGATGAAAATATTTCCTGGACTTCTACAATTGTTCTCATATCAGATTACATAAACGTAGGGTTCCAGACTTGATGAAGCTGTATTCGCAGTATTGGTCTAGCAAACTGTTTTGTATGCTCTAGTTTGTAGTGGATATTACCAAAGAAAAAAATAATAGGATTAGGTTAACAACTTTTAATGTCTTTTTGGCTGTGTTGTAGTTACAATAGGCTCTAGCACCTTAGATCATTAGAGATGAATATTCCAAGGTCTTTACAGAGCTTGGATCAGCAACGAGATCTTGAACTTATTAGCTTTGTATTTATTTTCTGTTTTCTTTTTTGCCAATATGTAAGAACAGAGCATTTATTTGTTCTGAATTTGAAGTTGCCATTTCTTTTGACCTTACTGATACATAGTCAAGATCTTTTTGAAAGGTATAAGCAGTATTGTTGTGGTATTGAAACAGCTTTACCAATCATCAAGGAGCGAAGAGAATGCAGTTGCCTCTTAATTATGATCAAACAATACTTATTTATGTAGAGTATTGAAGAGAGTTGGTCCTTAGAACACTGCCCTTGGGGACACCACAATTCGGACAGGGAACAGAATTTTTGACCCTTTGTTGTCTGTTGACAGGAATGTGTCCAGAGAACCATAATATTTACTTTTAGGAGTAGTTTGTGTTGAAACCTCTGAATCAAAGGGCCTTACAGCAAGACATGTGTAGATATGGCGCTTGATTTGCCCTGATCAAGTTGTGTTGATCCATATGTTTTTGTAGATGTAAGAGTTGCAGATTACAGGATAGTTTTTTCTGAAACAATTGCATTTATTAGAGAGTAGGTTGTTTGTCTCTTAGTGGGGATAATGGATTGGTTAATTAATTGATCCATGACTTCTTACAGTGACGCCAGCATTAAGGAGATTGGTCTGCTAATTTTCAATTAGGCTGAGGTCTCCCCTTTTTTGAGATTGGGGGTATGGACCGTGGGCTTATGCCCATAGGTTCGGCAAAGAGTTCGTTTCCTGAAAGATTTTTCAAAGATTTTATGCTTAGGCGTTGATGTTATGGCATGGATAGCTTTTTTTAAGAAGTAGTGCACATATTCCGTCCCGTCCAATAGATTAGAGAGTGGTTTTAGATGTGTTTGTACTTTTTGAACATTTGTCTTCTGTAAAAAACGAATAAATTGTATTAAGATCATGAGTTTTCTGTAGGTTCAGCTAGGAAATACTGGGCATGATCCATTGCTGTTTTACAAATACTGAGCCAAAGAATCTGTTAAAAGATGTTGGCTTTAATCGGTGTCGTCATTTGCAGGTCTTACCATTTGGTTCCTATCAGGGTGGGATGGACCTTGAATCTTTTTAGTTTTGTGTTCACAAAATTGTAAAAAGTGGCAGGTGGAATTGGTACGTTAGAAGGTTCTTCCTCTTGTTTAATGTTGAAAATGGTGCATTCAGTCTTTTCTGGTTGGCATAAATTTTTGTATGATGGCTTTTTTGAAATTGGCCAACATGACCAGATTTGGTTTTTCTGCCAGGGTGATCTCTTTTTGGACTGAGTTTCCTTATTGTGTCTACGGTAATCTTGTTTTTTGGGGGTGGGAAGTTATTGTTGGATACATAATCAGTTGATGACTCTTTTGAACTTCAAGTAAAAATATTTGTCATTGGTCTTCAAAACACTATTGCATCCAGTGAATAAGAGATTGCCAAATCAAAGGATCGAGAGATTCATTGTCTATAAGCACATAGTGCCTTTTTTGAAAGTTATAATTGGGGATCTTGTCATTGTGATGATTTTGTGTGGGTGTAATGTTGAGACAAAACATTCCATCATAATTTGGTCACTGTTGGAAAACAGGGTTCTTCAGTTTGTATGTCCAATAAATTAATTCAACTATTGCCAAGAAGATGAGATTCGAGGGCAGTTGTTACTCTAGATTGTTGGTTACTAGTTGTCCAGTCTCAGATTTGTAAACAAGCATTGTTAGAAGGTTGCATTGTTTGGTTCAGTTGTACATTTCATTTAAAGGTCCAGTTAACTATGAGGTAAATTGAAGTCACCAAGAAAGATAAAAGCGTGTGGGCAGATGTTGCCCATGTTAGTAGGTGATTTAGCTTGTTTACATGTTAGATATCATAAATTTTTCAAGGTTTTTCTCCTTCGTTTTTAAACATAGTAAGAATCAAAATCGTGATATTTAAGGATAGTTCACAAGATTGGTCTCCGGAGAGCAAGGCTCCTCGGTAACTTAGATGTTTTTTAGATCCTAAGGACTTTTATAGAAGATAACAAACACCAACCTCCATCTACGAATTTCATAATCCGATTGTAAAATTGATAAATCTCTTACTGTAGTAATGAGTCAGGAAGAATGCGTTAAGCCATGTTTCACAGACAAATATGAATGTCGAATTTTAGCCATATTTTAGTAAGAGGAGAAATTCAGGTATTTTATTCACAAGACTTCTTGCAATGAGTAGCTTGCATTAAGGCCAGCTTTGTAGTTGGAATGAGGTTAGTTAGGGCGTACGTTGACCTAATCTTGGGTGTGGTGGATTGGTTTGAAGTAATTTTTCTTCATAAAAGAACTGCTAAGAGAAAAACCTTCATCCATTCTGAAACAAATTACGATTGAGATATGAAAGTGTCAAATTAATAAATATTTAAAAAAAAAGATCTGTTAACTGTAAGAGAAAAATGACCCTGCAGAAAGCATGGGGCCACAAGAGCCATCTCTGTTTTTGAACTCTTGGCCCAAATGTGGGAAGTTCAAGTATATTCATCAGGGAGATGCTTGGATAATCACTGATGATGTTTCAGACTGTTGTGATCGTCATCATTGGCACTGAGTGTCCTCTAGACCAAATAAGATGGCGTTTGAACGTTTCCATTCCACGCTCAACAGCTTTCTTCTTTGATGAGGAATTGGGATATCGTTATTGGTCTGATTTATGGTTTTTTGTGGATTGGCGGCTGGTGGATTGGGTTGTGAGTTGTTGGCGTAGGAAATGTGGTTTGTAGTAATGGCATGTTCAGGTTGTTGCATTGGTGTCTTTTTTTTTTTAAAGGTTGGATAATCTTTCTTTTATGAGCACCCAGGGATGCTTACTATGGTGTCAAGGGATGTTATTTGTGTTTTCTATGGTATTCAACTTCTTTCAAAACAGATCCAGTTTGGGTTCTTGCATGATTTTGCAGAGATATGGAAAACTCATTGGATAATTCTAGGTTTTGGATCACTTTGCTCGGTAACTTCCAAGCCAGTCAATTGATGAGGATATTTGGTTACATAGAGAAACATTTTGATCTTGGAATTTTTCATTATCATTTAGAGTTTTATAGCATTTAAGGCATGTGCAGGAGGTGCTTGCTGCTCATTGGTCTGGATTTACTGTACAATTAAAGTTAGCATCCATGGCTATTTTGGAGAATACTGCATTATATCGGAAGTAAGAAAGCAGTTCCATGAATATTAATCTTATTGCTAATCTCCTAGAGGTTAAAAAACTGTCGAAAAATTTATTCGAAACATCAGCACAAACTGTTGATGAATGTATAGTTCTGTTTTCTCTCTGCTTCTACCTCCAGGCTGTTTTAGTGTCTCTAGAGGCAATTGATAGCACAGGTCTACTCCATGTACTTTTGGAATAGCAGTCAAAATTGATCATCCAAGAAGGGCATGTTACGAGCTGCGTTTGCCAATGATACGGCATCGATCTCGGAGGTCTGAGATTGCTGCCGATATCTTATGCTCCTGGATGGTCCATTTGGATCCTAAAACCTCCTTGAAGAGATTATGAAAGTTGAAGAGTGCATCCTATCGATCCAGGGGATACCGCAAAATCCCTTGGGGTAATCCAGGAGAAGCTCTCTTGCCAGTGGCAGAGAGGCAGCCATTAAGCTGCTGACAGTTGGGACAGCTCCGAAATGGAAAAGAACAGAAGAGAGGTTGTGGCGGTTTGGTGAGAACTTTTTCCTTATATTTTAAAGATCTGGAAAGACACCCTAAGGAAAGAAAGAATTCACAGTAAGTGATTTAAGTAGTGTGATTTTAAACAGGAATGCAACAAGTAATGTTTTTTTTTTCATAGTTGATTTTATAACGTGGTCTGTTATACTATTTGAAATTGGACTGGTTTTTTATTTTTCCCCATTAATTTTTTTTTCTCCTTTTTAATTTTTGCCAACATTATTTAGGCTAGAGATCCCTTTTAGCTATTTCTCTTTTTTAAATATCTTTGTAACACTGCCAAACTAGAGGCTTGGAAATATTCTGTTCTTCTTGTAGACCAGAAAAGCTGAGAAAGAAAGAAACCGAGACTCTTTTTTTTTCTCAAGGACATTGCTGTTGATAGATGAGGGAGAGCATGCGGGAGAATTATTTGCAGGCGCTCTTCTGGGTTTCTATCAACAGTGGAGCCTGTGTTGAAGTTTATAAGGATAAATAAAAGAATAGATAAAGTTCCATGGGAAGAAGAGTGCTATAATAAGAGTCTTGGATAATTAACAAGTGCAGGGTTTTTTTTTAAATTTCTCCTACTGCACTTACCCCCTTCCTCAAACCAGTTCTATTTTTTGGAAATAAGTTAAATTTTATGCTTTGCTTTATTTTACAATAAAAAATAATTATTTTTTTTAAGGGAGTAAACCTTTTTTTACTCTTTTCTGCCTTGCTGGTATTTTGTTTTTCCATCTAACTCCCATACTATTTTTTTTTTTTAAAACTTGGCCTTTTTTTTCCTCCTCTTCTTTATGCAGCCTTTTATAATTTGAAGACCTCTTTAATTTGGATGAAGGTTGTGAAGAACCTGAAGGAATTCATCCTTTTTTTTTTTTAGGCTTTTTTATTCCTCCTTTTCCATCTCTTCTTTGGGATTTTACAACTATCTGTCTTTTGGTGTTTTATGGTCTTTTTTCTCCATTTGAATTTTTGCTGTTATCCTACTCCAACCAATTGGATTAAGGTATATAAGAACCTGAGAAATTTTTCTTCTTTTTTTCTTTCTTCATCATTATTACTATTTGGCTTTTTTCCCACCTATTATTTTTTATTTGGAATCTGCAACTGTATATTTCATAATTGGATTAAGTCTGAGAGAACCTGAAGATGTTTTTGCGGATTGTTTTGAAATGAGTAGGAAACTAACGGCTCCTGGTTCTTCAACTTCCACTTCCATCCTCCACCATCTGGAGAGCAATGTTCAATACCAGACAGTGTTTAGGCAAGAGAAAGAACAAGAAAAAGAAAAGTGACTCTTCAGATGATTTTGCAAGGAATTCAAACATTCAAACAAGATCTTAGAATATGAAAAGAGAATAGAGAACGACTGAACAAAGAATAGGGAAAACCAATGAAAAAAATGGAGAACACCCAACAAAATGATTTGATGAGAGGACGACTTGAAAATTGAAGAGAACATAAACAGATTAAAAGAAGATTGGAGAACATTGGAGACATTTGATAGCCCAGAATTAATGGTGGTTTGAAACAAAATAAAGTGGCTATGTTTGCTATGGGAGATGGATTAGAGCAGAATTCTACCTTAGATTTCAAAAACATAGAGGAAGAAAAGGACAAAATCTAGCTGAAGATATGATAGAAATTATTGGCTTGAAGCTTTGGGAATTATCTGAAGAGAAGAGTGATGGATGGAATAGATGAGGTCAAATTCGATTTTTTCATAAGATACGCAATGAGAAAATAAGCCTACCAAGAGGAAGTTCACATTCAGATTTACAAAAAGAAAGCCATTAAAACACAAATAATTGCAAGTGGCAAGAGGAGAAAACATTGGGAAAATTTACTTTTAAAGATAAGGAGATTGTGGTTTGAACAAGTACCAGAAGAGTTGAGAGAGATTAGAAGAGAATCCCGGATTTTTGACCAAACTGCTACTTAGGAAAGAGGTGAATTATAGAAGGCTTGATTCCAGAAGGTTTGGTGTTCACCATGCAAGAACAGAGGATACAGAATTTGACTCAGTTCTGAGAAAGCTGAAATCATATCTACACAGGAATTTTTCAGAGGGAAAAGAGGGAAGAGAGCAGAAAAAGGAAATTTTACCACTGAAACTCCAAAGAAGGACTGGCCCAAATGAACGATTTTAAAAAAGAAGAAGGTGCAGTAGGTTGGAACAGAGGAGCCAAAGAAACATCATGAACCAAGATCTATGAGAGCTGGCCAAACCTAATATAAAATATAACCCATAGAAGAGAAAAAATTTGATTACAATTAATATAATGAACTTAATTCAGCCATTAAAAAAGGGAAAGCTTTCTATAAAATTAGAGAAATTAAAATTTGATATAATTGTCTATAAGAAGTACATATTAAAAAAAGCCCAATATGAACAATTGTTGAACAGCCAAAACTAGGGAAAATATTTACCATCTTGACACAATTGCAAGAAAAGAGAGGGTTTTATATATTAAAGAGACATATCCAGCGAAAATTGATTTATACTTGATGACGACGGAAGATTCTTATAACAATATGAAAATTCCTGATTGCAATTCTATTCCCCGACATGGACATAGCCAAGAAGAATTTTATAAAAAATACATTTATGAAATATAATTGAATTGGAACTATTGCTAATATAGTTATGATGGGAGATTTAATGAATTGTAAGACAACCAAATTGGACTATAAAGCACAGAAAACAAATAAAGCAAAACAGAAAGACTCTCCCGAATCTTTTCTTGCAAAATGGTAGATGAAAAATAAACTGTAAAAGATCATGGAGAGAAAAAATTACCAAAACTAACACAAGTATACCTTTTCATTCAAATAGACATTTATCAATGTCCAGAATTAGATATATATGGATGGTTCCAAACAGAATTGCTCACTTAATATTTCAAGAAAATAAATATGAAACAAGTACTTGGGCAGTCACAATCCGAATGACGCATTTAACAGCGTAAAGACAAAGAAAAAGATCTAGATGGACCATCATAATAATACTATTTTATTAGAGAAAAAAATCACACGGTGGATGAGAAAGAATTGGTTTTTTTTTTCAGAGAAAAAAAAATCAAAAAAGAAATTACACAAATTAATGTATGGGATACCAATGAAAGATATACCAGAGGCTTGGTGAATAGACAATTACAAGAAAAATAGAGAATACTATAAGATAGTCCTCTAAGGCATTAGAGGATGAGGTATAAAGGACTTTGAAGAGCTACAGGTAATACGGCCACAGTGAAAAAGGACATTAATTTAAAAAATGGATATAACCAAAACATAAATGGATTAAGGAGAGAAGAGAGAGATGATGCACCCAGAAATTAGAAAAAGTGCTAAACAGAACTACTTTGAAAGATGCAAATAAACCAGGTAGATGGTTAGCATTATAACTGAGGAAAGGCAGTCGGAGAGAAAAAGAAAGAAAGAGAAAGAGAGAAGCCGGCAGAAGAAAGAGAAGAAGGAGTCAGAGGAAAAAGAAAGAATCAAAGGAAAATTAATAGATGGACCAAGTTCAAGTTGTGCTGCTATGGCAGTAAAGAGAAGAAGGAAATCATTCAAGACTATTATGGGAAACTATATACACAAGAGAATATTGATGAGGGAAGAGTAAACAGTATTTACAGAATGCTAATTTACTCCAGATACCCAAGAGATCTGAAACAATGTTAGAAGCAATAATGATTGGATATCGGAGTTAACTTGAAGCACTCAAGAAGCAAAAAAAATAATGGGAAAGGGCACCAGGTCAGATGGACTCCGGTAGAATTTACAAAACATTACAAGAATCATTGAACTTTCCATTGCTAAGAATATTGAATGAATTATGTTAAAGAGAGAGATAGCCTAAATTATGGTCAAGAAGCTTATATCACACTGTGTTCAAAGAGGAGGACCGATCCATTACAAATCAAGAACTAAAGACCTTATTTCCTTACTTAAATGCAGTATTATAAAATTTTTTGCTTCAACTTATTGCAGAAAAAGACCTTAAAAAAATACTTAAATAAATTTATATTTCATCCTGATCAAAAATGGAATTCTGCCCAAAAGAGACAAAATTAAAGACAACTATGAGAGATAAGTTTGGATACTTTGCGAACACTATGAGGCACATCCTGAAAAAACAAATGGCTTTGCCTATTATCCAGATGCACATGAAGCATTGATTAATGTGAATTGGCGATTCATGTTATTACTTTTGGAACAGATGGGCTTTTACTAGAAAATTTATCCAAGCAATAGAAGCTATATATCATGAGCAAATGGCAAAAGTTAAAGAGACCTTGAGAGACTCTGGCTGGACATTAAGGAAAAGGAAAAGGCAAAGGGTGCCCCACTGTCAACCTTTGTTGTTTGTGTTTAAACTTGCAAGTGCAAAATAAGAAAATATTTAGAGATGACCAGTAACATAAAAGGATGAAAATCTAAAAAGGAAGAATTTAAGGTTGCGAGGCATTTTGCAGATGACCTGTTTTTATCGTTAGAGATCACACGAAACAGGCATCAAAATTGACAGAAAGATAGAGACACATGGGTAAGGTGTGGCTTGGTTTTGAAAATAAACAAAATTGACAAAGATCTTGACAAAGGAACATGCTCTCTAGACAAAAGGAAGAGGACTGGGCAGACCTATTGAAAATTCATTGCTCCACGAATAAGATCAAAGGTACTTGGGGATATACTTGACAGTAAGATGCAAGTACTTTAAAGAGAATTTAATTATATTAAACTCAAACAGCAGATAAGCACTAATTTGGGTGAAATGGGAAAATTACCAAACTGTCATTTTAATAGGGAGAATATTCAAACAATCAAGAAGAATATATTTACCCAGAATTTTATATTTGTTTTCAGAACAATTCCAATTAGGCTTGGAAAGATTACTTTTGAAGATTTGAATAAAATATGTATTTGACAATTATATATGCCAAGTAAAACAGCGAGAATAAAATTAAACTTTTTGCAAGATGGGAGAATAAGAGGTGGATTTTGTTTTGCGCTTATTGGAGTTGTTATTACCAAGCTTACAAATTTGATGTGGGTTTAAGAGGATAACATAAGAATACTAGATTTGTTGACTTTAGAAAGACATTGATCTTGTTTGTTGGGGTGCATGCTTTTTTATGGCACAAAGAACTAAAATACAGGTATTTAGAAGACATTTACATACGGGAGTCTCTGTGGTTAATTGGGAGAAGATTAAAAAGACAGTGTTATTTGAAAATTCCAAAACTGCGTTGTCGCATCTTGAAAGCATTTTTCCTATCCATACTATTATAAAAGGAAACAATAGACCAGTATAGATATGGTGAAATATTTGAATGAAAAACGGGTGAACTTTAAATCTATACAAAAACTAGAGGAACAGGTATAAGATGAATTTGGTTTCATACGTGCCAATACATTCAAGGTTTGATAAAATGCCAAAAATTGAAGGGGTTTTTTTTTTTTTTTGATAAACTGCTGATTTGGACAAGGTACTGATGAAAAAGTGATTAAAAAAATTGTTATTGATTTTAGAAATTAGTAACTAGAAGGAAGAACAAGTTAAAGAAAACTATGTGATTGCTTGGGGAAAATGTTTGGGATTATGGGATTTGACCTAGAGAAATGGCAAAAATTTGTGATCTCAAACAATATATTTAAGATGGATGTCAAGCTGTCAACGAGCATATGAAGAAAAATTTTGTATAATTATGTTTTACAAGTAGGCATTTCCCCCCCCCCGACAAGAATAAGCAAGAATGTTCAAGAATTAAATCAAAAAATGTTGGAAATGTCATCAGACACCTGGCCTCATGTTACCATATGTGGTGGATTTGTGTGGATTGCATAAAAAATACTGGACTAAAATCCACACGTGGTTGGAAAAAAATGACAAAAACACTTATAGATTTGAAACCAAGATATTTTTATTGGGAATCTTTTCCTGTGAAATATATAGTAAAGGCTTGAAATACTGATCTGTTAAATGGTATTAACATCGGCTATTTGCTAAAAAACTGGGAAAAAATGAGAATCACAGGAGAAATTGTTAAGAAACATTGGAATGTGCTGAAATGGAGTAGATTGACATTGAAATTAGGAGAGCAAGAAGATTTAAACAAATTTTTAGAAATTTTGGGATCATTTCTATCATGTGAGATAGTAAAATATAGTAATGAAATTATGTAGACTTTCAGAAGAAAATACGTAAATATAATTAAAGATTATTTTTTTTTATTATGATCTAAAATGATTTTTAGGATAGATTTTGGGATGGGATGATAATATGAATTGTCACAAAATAAATTGAGTAAAATATGATTATTCCTTAAAGCATGAATGAATAATAAGTGTAGTCAAAATGATTGATTAATAATGATACTTATGTATTTAATATTGGATTGAAAATACAAGATCATATACAATGTAATTGTAATTGAAGACTACCAAATGGAAGCACAAAAAAAATTGTAAACCAACCGACACACTCTGTGTGTATATATATGGAAGATGGCCTGATGTTTTTATGTTTTGTTTGTTTATATTTGTTTTAAAAACTAATAAAAATTCATAAAAAAAAGAAAAGAAAGGACATATACAATGTGACTGTTTTATTGTACTTACCACAACCAGGCAGAGCAATTTCTACAGGAAAACTGATCACATAACCTTGGCTATTAGAAGCATTCACTTCCACTGTGTAGTTGGAAAATGGAATTAGTCCTCCAATGGACACCCAGATATTTGCTTCTTTGCTGATATGTAAAACTTGTGTGCAATTTAAAATACTGTAATCGCCATTCGCTGAAAGAGAAAGAAGGAAACCATGAAATCTTCAACTGTTATAACTTGAATATTTCTGAAGATAATAGGTTTATTCTAGTAAAGCCAGGACATTGAGTGAACATTGAATTACATGATTATTGTTTGATGTTTTAGTCACCAAAACTCAATATCAATACTGTTGAGAAGCTTAAGGTAGAAGGACACCAGGATTTCTCAACTGTGCATCTGTAATTTTAAGAATGTGGTGTGGGTGCTTTCACAAAATTGCTGCCATGGAAGAGAGGGATCACAGTTAGTCTCCTTAACCCCTTATTTTCTCCTGAACTACCCCTTTATCTTTCCACGATGCTAATTATTTTTGGGGTTTTCTTTCCAAGCAGTTAATGGAAGCCACCCACATTTCTTTAATTTTTAAGCAAACAAATTCCATTTGAGATTTTGGAAATAAAAGGTGCTGGAGGATGGTGATAGACCACCATTTGCTATTTCTTCTTTTTTGAACAAATACTCAGGCACCAGTAAAATGAGCCTGACACTTTGATCAGGAATAATACATTGGCTTATAAACTGCAAGAAATAAATATTACATGGATCAGAGTCTAATTATTTGTGTTCTTCCGTTACTGACTACATTAAAGGGAATGTCTTCCAAATTTGCTAAGGCATTCAAATATCTACAGTATTTCAGTATAAAATCAAAATAAGTCAGGAAATGGGTTATCCCAAATTTTCCTTTCATCCCACCAAATTAAATGATTGATATCATTGCCATAATTATTACCCTTGCTTAACCAGTTCTTCTTCGTTCTTAGAAGAACTAAGATACTTGTACATTGCTTTTCTTGAACCTCTTTCATTGTTTTTCTTGAACCTCCTCCAATTTCTCTTGTACATGTGAAAATCTTTCTTGTATTCCATGTTAAAGTGTTAAACAATTCAAACTAGGTTCCATACATGGCATGATAAAAACTCTGAACTCTCTGTTTCTGTTGTTGGTAGCTTTCAGGACTCATACCTTGAGATATTTAGGTAAAGGTTCCCCTCACACATACATGCTCGTCATTTCTGGCTCTAGGGGGCAATACTAATCTCTGTTTCAAAGCCGAAGAGCCAGCACTGTCTGAGGACATCTCCATGGTCATGTGGCTGGCATGACTAAATGCTAAAGGCACACGGAATGCTGTTGCCTTCCCACCAAAGTGGTCCCTATGTTTCTACTTGCATTTTTACATGCTTTCAAACTGCTAGGTTGGCAGAAGCTGGGACAAGTAACGGGAGCTCACCCCGTTATGTGGTGCTAGGGATTCAAATCACCAAACTGCCAACCTTTCTGATCGACAAGCTCAGCATCTTAAGCCCATGTCACACTGCACCAACGGATGCAAAGAGGATGTAAAATGGAGAAAAAAACTTGCCATCCATTGGAAAACATGATGCATCCGTTGTGTACTCACTGCGTACGTCTTTCATACGCTCTATCCGTCGAGCATCCATCTACTGCCATTTCATCCACTCAAAAAGTTTTGAGCTGCACAAAACTTTTTGAGCGGATGAACTTTCCGCCACGTACGA